>CM035836.1:90250670-90391490 GCA_020510985.1 Pholidichthys leucotaenia
CATATAAAACTAGAAAAGCACTCGAAGAGCGCAGACCTCCGCCAAGCGCCACAGTTCCCCCCCATACAGTGTTTGTGTGTATGTTTTGAGATTCCTTGACCATGAAAACATGTGACTAGCAATTGGATTCACAATGATAGGATTAGTGTTTCAGTAGTAAAAGCATTACCTCCTTGGCGGAGGTAATAAACTGAAGTGTTGCTGTTTTGTCCATCTCCTCCATCTGCAAAGTGCCAGGCTGCGACCTGTCAAGGCATACCTCATGCCTCCCTTATTGGGGGCTTTCACACCTGTACTGACCTCATGCCTCCCTTATTGGGGGGGGGGCTTTCACACCTGTACTGAGTACTTAAAAACTGTATTTATCGGCAGATGAAAGAAAACTGAAGCAAAAACAACAAACAACAACAAAAACTAAACAAACAGCAACTGCAACATGAACTATTTCAAACATATTTATTCAAATGTACACTTATATGGACACAATCTTGAGCCATAACTTTTTGGTAATGTGAAAATAATAAGCCAAGTAGCACAAAAAAATTGAGCGCTCTCGCTGTCAGGAAACAATGTTGGCACCAAATCACAGAAGTGATCTGCCACCAATGGGGGTAGATTGTGCTCTGGCACAAAATGACAAAACATCACTTCTGCTAGTGATGCATTGGATTTGGAAGGCGTCGGTTCTCTCACTGGCTGAAAATGTTCATCCATCGATCGAATTTGGCTACACAGTTTTTGTGGCCCTGTGTTGCAAAGTGCGACTTCAGGTCGAAAATCCCTGATGCAGTCACTTTAAGCATTAGAGTCACACATATCAGGCGCAGCATTACTGGCGCCGGGATTCCTCTCTGTTCCGGAGCCGCAGGACAAAAGAAGGTGCGATAATGGTTGCCGTGGGTTTTATATTGGGTTTGCTCTCCGTGGAAAAAAAGAGGATTTGGAAGCTTCCCCAGCAGAGAGCTGGTTTTTGCGCAGCCCCTATGGCTGCCCGGTGAATTTCTGCCAAATAATCCCACGCTGGACAGCTGCCCGTCTCAGCTTTTCCAGCGTAGCGCAAACACAGGCACTCTGGCGGGCCCTGCCCACCTCTGTTTTCCGCGTGCTTTTGTGCCTAAAACTTTGAAGAACGCGGAGTTTGTGTTCGTCAGACACGACGAGCAGCGCCCTCTATTGCCCCTGCACACATGTTGAAAATGGCCGTATCTCACAATGTTAAAGAATCCTTTAAAAAATTCCTGTATCCAGACGGTGATCCGGATCATCCCCAAAATGTAATCAGTTCTTCCTTGTACCATTTCCAACAACGCCTGAAAGTTTCATGGAAATACGTCCAAAACTTTTTGAGTTATCTTGCTAACCAACAGACAAACAGACAGACAAACAGACAAACGCTGGCAAAAACATAACCTCCTCCTGGCCTTCGGCCTGGCGGAGGTAACAAACATATATCCAGTCTTTATGCTTCAGAAAAGCGTTATTAGAATAATAAATAAAGCTGCTTACAGGGAACCAACAAACCCACTTTTTCTTAAATTAAAAGCTCTCAAGTTGAAAGATCTGGTTGACTTTAAAACTGCAGTTATAGTGTTTAAAGTGAAGAATCTATCACTGCCCGCAAATATCCAAAAGTTGTTCCAAATAAGGGAGAAACAATATCATTTCAGAGGAACATGTATATTTCAAAAACCTTCAGTGAGAACTACCACCAAGCAACACTGTGTCTCAGTGCAAGGAGTCAGATTGTGGAACGCTTTTGGACCTGAATTAAAATCATGTATAACGCTTGGACAATTTAAACAAAAACTAAAGGAAGAAATACTCCAAACATATATACAAGATGACATGTAATATCACATTAGGATTATCATATCCAGTTTGTGTTGTGTCGTTGCTTATTTTTTTTTTTTTGTTACGTTTTGTCTTAGCTTTGTTCTGAACTGTAATAGCTCTTGTTTTGTTTTTCTTTTGAATTCTTGGATGGAATATGGGTGGGCAATATAAGCTGCGGCTTCAGCCATCACCCATTTTGGATAACTTACGTTGAACT
Organism: Pholidichthys leucotaenia; assembly: GCA_020510985.1. Lineage (NCBI taxonomy): Eukaryota > Metazoa > Chordata > Actinopteri > Cichliformes > Pholidichthyidae > Pholidichthys > Pholidichthys leucotaenia. The sequence continues at coordinate 90,252,721 of CM035836.1, forward strand.
GTATAATCAGAGGAGTTATTGTTTAATTTGACCTTATAAGATTTTTTTTCCTCTGTTATATTATTCTGTTCCTTTCTTCTAATCTTTACTTTTAATCTATCCGAAATAAAGATTCATTTATTCAATCATTCAACCAAGGGTAAGCAAGCATTTCTGCATGCCCGTCAAAAGTTACTGTTACCATGGCAACAGTAACCACAGTGATGTCTGCTATTGATGTCTCCCTGGCAACAGTAACCACGGTGATGCCTGCCATTGATCTATGATGTCACTCGGCTGCCTGAGTTAGTAACTCCCTGAGCTAACTCCATAGCACCCCTAGGGACGTTCAATAAAGATTTCCCCTCCTAAACTTCTGCATATCCGGGGAGGCTGAAATTCGGGAATGCACACTCTTGTAACCTCAGCACAGCACATGTAAAATTTGAGACCAGTCTGAGGAAAGCTTTGGGAGATATGCATGGAACACACACACACGCACGCACGCGCGCACACACACACACACACACACACACACACACACACACACACACACACACCGAGACAGAGATTTCTTGCATTATAATATGATTAGACCATTGTAACTTGCTTCTGTGTCATATTCATTTATTGTTTATTATTTGTTCACTATTAACCTAAAATATAATGACAATTGCATCAGAAATACATTTACTTGTCACATCCCATTCATACTACAGTTAGGGTTAGGGTTAGGGTTAGGGTTACCATCCATCCATCCATCCATCTTCTACCGCTTTTCTGGAGGTCCGAGTCGCGGACTTCCCTCTCCCCCGCCACCTGCTCCAGCTCTTCAGAGAGGATACCAAGGCATTCCCAGACCAGCTGGGAGACATAGTCTCTCCACCATGTCCTGGGTCTGCCCCGGGGTCTCCTCCCAGTGGGCCGTGCCTGAAGCACCTCAAGTGGGAGGCGTCCAGGAGGCATCCTAATCAGATGCCCATAGAACCTCAACTGACTCCTTTCAATGTGGAGGAGCAGCGGTTCTACTCTGAGCCTCTCCCAGATGACTGAGCTCCTCACCCTATCTCTGAGGGTGAGTCCAGCAATCCTACGGGGAAAGCTCATTTCAGCCGCTTGCATCCGCGATCTTGTTCTTTCGGTCATTACCCAAAGCTCATGACCATAGGTGAGAGTAGGAACGTAGATTGACTGGTAAATCGACAGCTTTGCCTTAGAACTAAGCTCCCTCTTCACCACAACAGACCGGTTCAACGTCCGCATCACTGCAGATGATGCTCCAATCCGTCTGTCGATCTCTCGCTCCATTTTCTCCTCACTCGTGAACAAGACCCCAAGATACTTAAACTCCTCCACTTGGGGCAGGAGCCTGTCCCCAACCCAGAGAGGACAATCCACCTTTTTCCAGCTGAGGACCATGGACTCGGACTTGGAGGTGCTGATTCTCATCCCAGCCGCTTCACACTCAGCGGAAAACTGTCCCAGCAAGAGCTGTAGGTCATTGCTGGATGAAGCCAACAGGACAACATCATCTGCAAACAATAGAGATGAGATCCTGTGGTCACCAAGCATGACACCCTCCATTCCCTGGCTGCGCCTAGAAATCCTGTCCATAAAAATTATGAACAGGATCGGTGACAAAGGGCAGCCCTGGCAGAGTCCAACTCTCACTGGGAATGACTCCGACCGAGTGTTGGCAATACGAACCAAACTCCCACAACGGTCGTACAGAGACCGAATAGCTTCTAACAACAAGCTCGATACCCCATACTCCCGAAGCACCCCCCACAAAAATCTACGAGGGACGCGGTCAAATGCCTTCTCCAAGTCCACAAAACACATGTAAACTGGTTGGGCAAACTCCCACGAACCCTCAAGAATTCTCGAGAGGGTAAAGAGCTGGTCCGATGTGCCACGGCCAGGACGAAAACCACATTGCTCCTCCTGAATCCGAGGTTCGACCAACGGCCGGACTCTCCTCTCCAGTATCTTGGCATAGACCTTCCCAGGGAGGCTTACCACATTACATAAATGTACCAGCTCACTAGATGACTTCATTAACACTCTCACCAAGAAGACAGACAAACTCACTACCCATCATTTTGTTTTGAAACATCAAGCTGAATATTTGACAAACCTGAAGCAACAACTCGGACCAAGTGAAGCCATTGCAATTCTCAACTTTACTGAGAACTATAGCTTTGTTGTCCAAGATGCAGCCCAGGGGTTTCATTCTTCTTAATGATGGTGTCAGTGAAGTCATCTAATGAGCTGGTACATTTATGTAACTAGTGCATACCCGTGCATGCCCGTAGAGGAGATGCATTGGAACAGAATTCTTGCCAGTTACAGGACAGTTGGCATGGCAACACAGCACTAAGTAGCAATCACATGTGACGGCTTTTGTATGCAGCAAAACATAAAAATCACACAAAATATGTATGCCCTGCCATCTGGCGCTGTTTGCCCCTGCTTGTTACTTCTTCTCCTGCCTGTCACTGTTCTATGTTATGTTGCTTACCTGTGTCTATATACAGTATGTTTTGTAGGGAGTCATGTGCTCTGTCTATGTGCCGTCATATAGACATCATCTGGTGGGTCTTCTTCTTCTTCGTTCAGACCACTGAAGGGTCTCCTCCTGTCTCAGCTGTGTTGTTCACAGTCATGCCTGCAGCATACTGGTGGAACCTGAGGTGTTTGATGTTCACGGCATCCTTCCTGACATGCAGCAGTTCTCCTCATTCTATTGCTCTCCATCTGGTGGGTCTTCTTCTTCTTCGTTCAGACCACTGGTTGAGGGATAGGTGCGTCGTAATTCCAGTTCATGGGCACAATCCTGAAAAAGTGGCTTTTGACCTTGTTCAGGAAGGCCTGTGCATGCCCGTAGAAACCAAGAAACCAGAGCACCCGGAGAAAATCAGCGCTTTGCTTGGCATTTTCCACATTTGTAGTGTAGACTGGCATTCGGAGATCATAGGCTGTCCTATGATGTCCTAGAAACGTGCTTTAAAGTCTGTCGTACCCTATGCTGGTGAAGGGTGTCCTCCTGTCTCAGACGGGTGCGATGTACTGCTGGAACCTCAGGTGTTTCATCTTCATGGCATCTTTTCTGACGTGCAGCAGTTGTCCTCATTCTATTGCTCTCCATCTGGTGGGTCTTCTTCTTCTTCTTCTTCTTCTTCGTTGAGACCACTGGTTGAGGGATAGGTGCGTCGTAATTTCAGTTCATGGACAGGATCATGAAAATAGATCTGAGCAAAAAGAGGCTTTCCGGCATGGACTCACTGTATATGGCATCATAAAGACATGAAGGCAGCCTTGATGTATATGACATCATAAAGACATGCTGCCTGATGTCTGTCACTGTATATGACATCATAAAGACATGAAGGCAGGCTTGATGTATATGACATCATAAAGGCACATTTGTCTATGTGCCGTCATATCGGCATCACGAGTCGTCCTATGATGCCTGAGTTCATAGGACGTCCTATGACGTTCAGGCAGAGATCATAGGCCGTCCTATGATGTCCTATAAATGTGACAGACACACACACAGACACACAGAGATTTCTTGCTTTTATAGAGTGAAGTGGTAACCCTAACCCTAACTGTAGTATGAATGTGATGTGACAAATGTATTGCCGATGCAATGGTCATTATATTTTAGGTTAATAATGAACCAATAATAAACAATAAATAAATGTAAGACAGAGAAGCAAGCTACAATGTTCTAATACTGAGGAATTTCAATATTTGTGAGTGGTGAAATAGCCCCATATTTGGGATCAAAAATAAAAATGAAGAACTTGCATAAAGAAAAAACTGTTTCATATCCAAAGAAAGAGCAATCTTTGAACTTTAAATTAGAACAGAGATGAGATTTTTTCATACATTCCCACATGCAGTTATGGACCAATGAAAATCTGACATATATCCATATCTGAACAATATGGACTTGATATTATCAGCTTCAGGATGCATTCATTTTTAAATTATCCCAAAATATAGATCAATAAAATTTTGAACAACTGTCAGAAAATGTCTGTATGTGTTAAGTTGAATAACAAGCATTCATGGCATGACAGCAGCATTAGTATTTTAATTTCGGGGTAAAACAAACAGCTGCAGCTGTCTGTATCTACCCCAACATTAAAACACCCAAGCATGGTGTTGTGGATCTTTGTGGCTCTGACTAGATTCTGCATCTGCTCTGAGGTAAATCTGATTATGTCCAACATCTTTTAACAAAATGCAACCGACTTTATTGAGGTGGAGACACTGATATATCTCAGAGCTTTTGTTTACACCGTTAGCATCTTAGCAACGGAGCTAACTAACAGAGCTACTGTCTGCAAGGCCACTTTTTAAGGTCATCTTCCCATCCCTCCATAGTCGTGGGAAGTGGTATGATTATATTGTGGTGACACTGCCGGTGGACATTCTGTCACACCCAGAACCAGGAAGAGGGGCTGAACAATGGACTGAAGGGGGTAGCCCCCCAGTGGGGTAATTATACCAGACTATGAGGCACCTTCGCCCCCTGCTGCTCCATGCTGTAGCATGTAGCACAGGGAGGCGAATGTATGTGATGAATGTAACATGTGTTATGATAATCGTGCCACACATTGCCTTTGTTCATACACGCCAGCCCCAGTCTCTATGTGAGGTAATAACGTTATATAAAGAGAACACAGAGAGACTGGGGAGGCTTCTGGAGGCTCTTCTACAGAGATGCGGCCCCAGCGTCCACGCTGGGGGTTACAGGCTGTACATATATGTTAGAAGGTCAATAAAGATTCTGTGTCGACCTACGCTTATGCCTCGCCTCCACACCCTTCCCTTTTACCCTCTATAATATTACTCTTTTTGACGTGTAAAAGGCAGTGTTCCCACATTTTTGATGCCAACGTCATTGTTTTTTAACAAGGAAAAGTGTCCTGTTTCAGTGAAAACCACACGTTCTAAACTAGTACCAGAAGTTGTGCCCATAATTTACGCAAGGCATCATGGGGACTAGGAATAAGGTGGATAATAAAAGAGATATTAAAACAATGAATGTATGAATGAATGAATCTTTATTTCGGATAGATTAAAAATACAGGTTAAAAGAAACTGAATAATATAACAAAGGGGGAAAGAAAATCCAACAAGGTCAATAGACAATAACTCCTCTGATTATACAGTTCAACATAAGTTATCCGAAATGGGTGATGGCTGAAGCCGCAGCTTATATTGCCCACCCATATTCCATCCAAGAATTCAAAAGAAAAACAAAACAAGAGCGATTACAATTCAGAACAAAGCTAAGACAAAATGTGACAAAAAACTAAGCTACAACACAGCGCAGGCTGGATATGACAATCCTTATGTGATTTTACATGTCATCTTGTATATATGTTTGGAGTATTTCTTCCGTTAGTTTTTGTTTAAATTGTCCAAGCGTTGTACATGATTTTAATTCAGGTCCAAAATCGTTCCATAATCTGACTCCTTGCACTGAAACACAGTGTTGTTTGGTGGTAGTTCTCACTGAAGGTTTTTGAAATATACATGTTCCTCTGAAATGATATTGTTTCTCCCTTATTTGGAACAACTTTTGGATATTTGCGGGCAGTGATAGATTCTTCACTTTAAACATTATTACTGCAGTTTTAAAGTCAACCAGATCTTTCAACTTGAGAGCTTTTAATTTAAGAAAAAGTGGGTTTGTTGGTTCCCTGTAAGCAGCTTTGTTTATTATTCTAATAGCTCTCTTCTGAAGCATAAAGACTGGATATATGTTTGTTTTATATGTATTTCCCCATACTTCAGTACAATATGTCTTGTATGGGAGTATTAATGAATGATACAAGGTATACTGTATAGTGCGGGTTGATTCAGCAAATATTTCACTCTGTGTAGTATTGCAATTGATTTGGATATTTTACCTTTAATATAATTAATATGTGACTTCCAACACAGTTTATTATCAATTATTACTCCAAGAAATTTAGTTTCGGATACCCTTTCAATCTCTACACCATTTACACTGAGTTTAGATACTAAGTTGTTGTGATGGTTGTTAAAGACTATAAATTTTGTCTTACTTAAATTGAGCGTTAATTTGTTTGAATCAAACCACAGTTTAAGCTTTCCTAATTCCTTTCCGAGTGTATCCAAAAGTTGTTCCAAATTGCTTCCACTGCATAATTGATTAGTGTCATCGGCAAACAATATTAAGTCCATTTTTTCTGAAACTTTACATATATCATTTATATAGATATTGAATAACAATGGCCCCAAAACTGAACCCTGTGGGACTCCACAAGTAACCTTCAGTAACTGTGAGTTTTTGTTACCAACACATACATACTGATATCTATTCTTTAAGTAACTACATAACCAGGACAGTGCTGCCCCTCTAATACCACAATTTTGTAGTTTCTTTAATAATAAATTATGATCCACTGTATCAAATGCTTTTTTAAGATCCAGGAATACCCCAACTGAATACTCTTTATTTTCAATGGCAGTTGATATTTTTTCTATAAATTCCATTAGAGCAAATGCAGTTGTCCTCTTGTGTCTGAACCCATATTGCTGCTCACACAATAAATTATTCTTCAGTATGAAGTTGTCAATTCTCTCATAGAATATTTTTTCAAGTATCTTGGAAAATTGCGGCAATAGTGAAATTGGTCTATAGTTTGAGAATTCCCCTCTGTCACCCGTCTTGTATATCGGAATTACTTTAGCTATTTTCATTGCATTGGGAAATATACCTGTTTGGAGAGACAGGTTACAGATATACAGTATGTCAGTGGTTTCACTAAGCATTCAATAATAGTTTTGACTAAGAGCATGTCAATACCATCACAGTCCGTAGATGTTTTACTTTTAAACAATTTAACAATTTCAATGATCTCTCTCCCGTCTGTGTTCTTTATGAAAATGGAGTCTTTTATAGCAGTGTTTTTGCTTATTGTATCACTTGTAGGCGCCGTAATGGGTATTTCTCGAGCCAAATTAGGACCAATGTTAACAAAAAAGTTATTAAATTCATCTGCAGGTGAAGCTGCATTCACACTCTGAGTTGTTTTATTTTTTGAAAAATCGGTTGGGTAGCTTGTATTTCTGCTTTTATTTCCAAGAATACTGTTAAGTATTGTCCATGTATTTTTAATATTGTCTCTGTTTTTCTCCAGTTCTTTACTGTAATAGTCTCTCTTACTACATCTTATTATATATGTTAACTTATTTTTGTATGTGTTATACTGCTGCTCTGCTTCTTTAGTCCTTTTCTTTAGGAAAGCTTTATATAATAAATTTTTCTTTTTACACACCTTTTGTAATCCTTTGGTTAACCATGGCTTATCGGCAAATTTATGTTTAAGCTTTTTCTTTACTAATGGACAATTTTTTTCATAAAGAGTGGTTACAATGTTTATAAATGTGTCATAGGCTTCATTTACATCTGATACATAGACTTCTGTCCAGTCTTGCTTCAGCAAGTCCTCTTTAAAAGAACTGACTGCATTTTGTGATTTGTATCTGAACGATTTTAAATTTTTTTCTGTATTGGCCCCCGTGTGGCCACGGATAAGTGCAAAGGTTGGCAAGTGGTCACTTATATCATTTATCAGTAATCCACTTTCTATTTTCTTATCAATAATATTAACAAACAGGTTGTCAATAAGTGTAGCAGTGTGAACTGTGATTCTACTGGGATGTGTTATTGTGGGATATAGACTCATGCTGTACATAGAGTTCATGAACTCTGTAATTACATTTTGTTGATATGGATTTAGTAGATAATAGTCAATATTGAAATCTCCACAAATTACTACCATTTTCTTACTAGTAATATTATTGTACAGCTCGACTAATTTATCTCTGAATGTCTCAATGCAAGTTCCCGGCATTCTACATATACAACTTATAATTAAATTTTTTTGTTTTATCTTGGTCAATCTCAACAGTAACACATTCCAAAATCCCTGGTAGTGCAAAGGACATTCCATTTACAAGCTTAAACCTATACAGGTCATCAATATACAGTGCAACACCACCACCCTTTTTTTGAAATCTGTTAATATGAAACATATTAAAACAACATTTTCCATTTTGGCAATTCAGTTTAGATCACAAACCAATGAAGTGGACTTTGAAGTAAACCAAGGTATTATAGTAAAATTCTAGATTTTAACTGATTTATGGAGAATTAGGGTCAAACTTTTTTCGGATTTGGAGAGGCTGCCATCCAGAAACCAATGCGTATATCTGACTAACCATTAATGCTTTGAACAGTCCATGTATGTATCACAAAACTCTTTTTTTTTTTTTTTTTTTACTTCTTTGTACCCGTAGGTAGATTTGTTTTGCAGTCTGGTGACTTCCATATTTATAGGCCCCATAATCCTAACCTGCATGTTTTTAGCATGTGGGAGGAAACCGGAGAAATCCCGGAGTAAACCCACGCAACACGGGGAGAACGTGCAAACTCCGCACAGATCACTGTTGGTCGGGGGCTGGGATCAAACCCACGATCTCACGATTCCCCAGCCAAGGGTAAACTGTGCTGCCGCAGTGCTAACCACTGCGCCACCGTGCAGCTCTGAAAAAAATCAAGAAGCTGGGGCATACAAAGTTGTTTTCTAAAGGACCAAATATGGTCGACCATGAAACCAGAGTAATTTTTTTCCATTTTTGAGGGGCTGGCATGCCTACCAGTTATGATGTATGACAGATCTTTTTATATATTCTGAGAGAGTAGGTGGAGGTGTATTACCGTCCCAAATTTCAGTTTCCTATATGGTGTAGTTCTTGAGATACTGACACCTGAAAATGGAGGAAAATTAACAACGTGCAAAAATCATGCCAAAATCGACACCCCCCCCCCCCTACTAAATTGGCCATATCTCAAAAAGTATCCATCCCAACGAACTAAAATTTTATTGTGCCTATTGGATAAATAAAGAACAACTGGTGAAAATTTCAGAATTTTTTGAGAACCAAGTCTGTGGGGTGTCCTGAAAATTTGTTGAAATGACATGGAATGACCCTTTAGCAATATTTTGCTATTAAAAGGTTTTTTAAAACTGTAATCAACCTAATTAACCACAAAACACCCATCATTATTATTCACAGCAGAAGGACCCGTTTGACTGCAACTGTTGCATCAGTGTTGCCCATTTGTCTGTAAATATTCAACTAAAAATTATTTATTTTGTTATTTGGGTGTTTTTGTGTCCTGTTTGGCCATTCCGCTCCACAATCATGGCAGTATTATTTTTAAGTTTTAATTTTTAGGTACTCGTACGGGAGGGAGGACTCGCAGTCCTGCAAAGGACAGTGGTACCACACGGGTGGTGAAGCAGCAGTCTCTGGGTTGGGCCGCTGCTTCTCACAGCATGTCCTGTGTTGGATACACCGATGTTCTTTGTCAGATCCCGGGTTGCTGCTGACGCTCTGCCCAGTCTGCTCAGGCGCCTCATGTTCTCCACATATGCCAAATCATCCTTTAGACCTGTGCAATCATGGCACCTTTATGGTGTATTATATATATATATTACAAAAACATAACCTCATAACCTCCGCCAGGAGGTTATGTTTTTACCGGGGTTTGTCTGTCTGTGTGTCTGTTGGTTAGCAAGATAACTCAAAAAGTTTTAGACAGATTTCAATGAAACTTTCAGGCGTTGTTGGAAATGGTACAAGGAAGAACTGATTAAATTTTGGGGATGATCTGGATCACCGTCTGGATCCAGGAATTTTTTAAAGATTCTTTAACATTGTGAGATAGGGCCATTTTCAACATGTGTGCATGTAACTCCGCCTCTGCCAGGAGGTAATGTGTAGTTCAGTGCTTCCACCAGCAGGAAGCACTGAACTACATATAGATAACTGCTATATGACAGAAGAGCTTATAGTTTTATTGATTTTTTGTTATTTTTAAAAGAAGATCTGCTCGATATTGCCAGTCATGCCTCGTTCAAAGTCTAAAAGTGTGAAACAGAGAAGGCAACAGAGTGCAGAGTGCATGAGAAAGAAAAGGCAGGGAGATAACACAGAGGATGCTGAGAATCACCGTGCTGCAGCAAGAGAAGAAATGCAGCAACTCAGGCAAGGGCTATCCCCAGATGCTATTGAAGCTCGTCGAGCTTATGACAGAGCCGCTAAAATGCAGCATAGACAGAATGAGAGCCCACAGGTTGCTGCATCTCGACGTGCTAAAGACAGAGACAGTACACGGCAGCATAGACAGGATGAGAGCCCACAGGCTGCTGACTCTCGCCGTGCTAAAGACAGAGACGGTACACGGCAGCATAGACAGGATGAGAGCCCACAGGCTGCTGACTCTCGCCGTGCTAAAGACAGAGACGGTACACGGCAGCATAGACAGGATGAGAGCCCACAGGCTGCTGACTCTCGCCGTGCATTACAGGGAAAGAACAATAACAAAATTGGTGTACAACATTTATGGTATAAATCACAATACTGGGGGGGGACTGTTGCTCTTGGCGGAGGTCTGCACTCTCCGAGTGCTCTTCTAGTTTTTAAACATTAAATCCTCAGTATTATTTTTTTCTAGTCAAATTTGTCACTTTCACTTCCTCATTTTGTTCACGGAGCACTGTGGTTACTGATGCCGTGGTGCTGTGTATTATCCAGTCACTACAGAGTCAATCCGAAATCCCGCCCACACTTCTAGAAAGCAGAGCACGAGGAGACAGAGCGGTGGCTAAACTTTTATTGATAAAAATTACATATTTTGACTGAACAACTCCATACTCAGGGACACACACCCTCATAACCTCAGCAAAGCACTGATAAAATCTGAGGCCAGTCTGACAAACGGTTCGAGAGATATGTGAGGAACACACAGACACACACACAGATTTTGTGCATTTATAGATACAGCAGATTGAAGAACGTCTGATTATAGCTAAAAATAATAGAGAGCTACACTGTAACATTGTGTTTCTTATGCCTCCAACAAGTCTGTTTTGAGGTGTGAAACCGGGCAAGCCTTGTTGTTACTTAGGGATCAAGATTATTGACTATTTGTTAGAACTTCAGTTATTTATACATCTCTTGTAGTCTGTCATACACACGGTACTGCCCAACTTCTGTCTTTGAACATGTTGCTATGGTGTTTTTATGCACTGATTTCCATGCGCTCTGCTGTTTCCCACTGCCAATGGCTAACACTACAGTTATTGCGGTTACACTGGATGACATCATTTGTGACGTGTATTTACTGACCTTAAACTCGAGAAGGAACACACAATAAGGCCTACTAGAGCTGGGATCCTTGTCCAACTCATTTAGCAATTCTAAACCAACCACCCATTCTTTCTGGTAGCAACCCAACATCTGACTGACCCAAATTATGTTTAGCAGGCTTTAGACCAGGAACAGAACAGATATTGCTGAGAAGTGATGTGGATGTAGTATTTGTCACACTTTGGGCATTTTAATATAATCCGTTCATACCCTGAATTGCATATCTTGTTCAAATGTAGATTTCTAAAACAATCTCTTCCTTTAAGGACATTACTAGAATTGTCCAAAGGCATTTCAAGTTTCCTACGAAACAGTGACATTTGCTCCTTGGAATTTGGTGCATTTAATAGGATTTTATGATTAGGTGTCTCCATATACCAAATCCTAAATCCATAAAGCCTTCAGGCTATAGGAGAATGTTGGCAAAATGTTTGTCAAAGTTTTGGAAATGCCCATTGTTTTTTCTTCAATGCACACACTGACAGTAAAAGTATTTAATGAGGTTTACTATCTTTTTATCTCAGAAATTTCAGTCTGGCTTGGCTGATTTAAGGAATAGGGTCTATTCATGCAGACCCAGATCTTGTTACAAAACTTTGATTGTAGTGTCTTGAGTTATAGTAGATCTCTTTTTTCTTGTACAAGAATATGTCAACTGATAAGAGATGAGACAGGTGAAGTTTGCAAATCTGACAATTTATGTGACCTTTCTTTTCATTGTCAGTAAGCAGATATAAGATTTGAGATTTTTGGACAGCTGTAATTGTATGTCTGACTTTGGATGATATTAGAACCACAGAAATACAGTATATGCCAAGTATGCTATTAGTGTGCAAATGGACACAGATAAGATAAGATAAGATAAGATAAGCCTTTATTAGTCCCACAACGGGGAAATTCCAGGATTGCAACAGCACAGGGACAGCAACACCCAGAGCAACAATCAGAAGGCAAGAAAAAAAAAAACAAGCAAGCAAGAGCAGCTAATAAACATATGTACGTATTACTATAAAATATATATATATACACACACACACAGACACACAGTGCAGAGCATTGTAGCTGGATGGAATAAATATATGAATATATGAACACACAGTGCAGAGCATTGTAGCTAGATGGAATAAATATGTAAATATATAAACACCCACAGTACGGAGCATTGCAGCTAGGTGGAATAAATATGCAAGTATATAAACACACACAGTGCGGAGCAATGTAGCTAGATGGAATAACATGTAGATATATAAATATATAAACACCCACAGTACGGAGCATTGCAGCTAGACGGAACAAACAGATAATTCAGCAGTTGATTACTTATCAGTGTCTCACCCCCAGGTGTGTCCTGATCCTTAACCTGCCTATGGTGTTAAAGCTAAAGTTAAAAATAATAAAGCTAAGTTCGTCCAGTCACCTTGCCTCATCCATTCAGAGGTATTTTATCATACATAACATCTGGCGATCGAGGATTAACTAATGGAGGCGTGCATTACACCACTTCACCCCTTCCTCGAGCCCTTGGGGAAGCCGCTTGTTCCGTGGCCAAGATGGTTTGAAGCTTTCCAGACCTACATCACCGTACTCGACCTGGGTAAGCTCGACAAGTTAAGAGCACGTGCGCTACTTGTTCACGACCTCGAGATTGAGGGCCAGTGTGTCCTGCACACACTCGGGGCTTTGGATTCTTTTGATGACATCGTCAAGCTGTTAGCAAGCCACTTTCATAGATAGATAGATAGTTTATTTCGAACACAAAAATATAACAAATACAAGCAAATGGCAAATGCAATAAAGTAACATTATACACTGTTCGAAAGGGAGAAGGAAGAAGTGAACACTTATTAATTCCATCTCCTCTTTTCCATAGATACACCCATGTGAATTTTATACAAATTACCACCTTTAAGACCCCAAGTAAACAGTTTACTGTATTTTTTACAAATCAACATTAACACCCATCCATTCTAACATACAATGATGTCCATACAACAAAACCAGCCTCAAACAACACAGATATACACAGTGCTGTCCCACCCAACATTCCATAGTGTCCCATAATATCCCAGAGTGAACATAATGAATCGTACATATAACTACTATCCTGCTAACATATACCCTTTCAGCAAATGGTGCTTATACCTCTTTTTGAATTGATTTCTGTTTGTACATAGTTTCAGTTCCGGCTCTAGACAGTTCCACAAATCCACCCCACAGACAGATATGCACATACTTTTCTTGGTTGTACGTATCTTGGGTTTTGTAAAGTTTAAGTCTCCCCTCAAATTATGATCATTGTCTCTTTTTTTAAATATTTTTTGTATATTAGTTGGTAGTTGATTATTAATTGCCCTGTACATTACTTGTGCTGTCTTAAATTTAACTAAATCGATGAACTTTATGACATGTGACTTTAAGAACAACGAATTGGTATGGTCTCTATATCCTGCATTGTTTATTATCCTTATAGCTCTTTTTTGTAATGTGCATATTGACTGTAGGTTGGTCTTGTAGGTGTTTCCCCAGACTTCTACACAGTAGTTAAGATAAGGTAAAAACAGTGAATTGTACAATAAGACCAATGATTTATAGTCCAAGAAGTGTCTTGTCTTCCCCAGTATGCCTATACATTTTGCTAATTTGGCCCGGATGTGACTGATGTGAGGTTTCCAGCAGATTTTATTGTCTAGCGTCACCCCCAGAAACTTATTTTCCTGTACTGTTTCTATTCTGGTATCATCTATCGTTACCATTATTTCATGATTTATTTTATAATTTCCAAACAACATAATCTTTGTTTTTTTTAGATTTAGAGATAATTTATTTTTGTTGAACCACTGTGTTAATTTTTCCATTTCAGTTGTGACCACCTCTAAAACCTGCTGCAAATTCTCACCAGTGCAAAGGATATTTGTGTCATTCGCAAACAAAATAAATTTCAGAATTTTTGATACTTGGTATATGTCATTTATATATAAAATAAAGAGTTTGGGTCCCAAAACTGACCCCTGGGGCACACCACAAGTGATGTCCATGAAGGGTGATTTGTGCTCTCCAATTTGTACAAATTGTTGTCTGTTACTTAAATAACTTTCCACCCAACTCAGTCCAACCCCTCTTATCCCATACCTTTCCAGTTTCCTTAGTAGTATTCTGTGGTCAATGGTGTCAAAAGCTTTCTTTAAATCTATAAATACTCCTACAGCAACATTTTTTTTTTATCTATACAACTAGTAATTTCTTCTATAAGTTGTATAGATAAAAAAAATGTTGCTGTAGGAGTATTCATACCCCGGATAGCGTGACTGTCCAGAGGATTCATTTTCAGCAGCGACATCAATGTGTGGGTGAGCCTATACATCAGTTTGTCCACGACTTGAGGCAGCTAGCTAGCGAGTGTCGTTTCGGGCTACTGGAGGATGAATTGGTACGTGACCAGTTTGCGGAGCATACAAATGGTGCCGCTATATGGGTGAGGCTAATCACAATGCAAAGTGACCCAATGTTAGCCAGGGCTGCTGAGCTAGCTCTCCAGGTGGAGGCCACAGACAAGCTAGCTTTGGAGCTTAACTGGCACCAGTCACAGCGGCCACCAGAGCCTCCCGCTGCGGCATTAGTTGTGGATTCAGATAGCGAGGATAGCTTGGATGACGACAGTATGGAAACCAAGGCTGCCAGCCAAAGGTCTGCCCCAGGAAAACCCCTTTGCAAGAGTTGTGGGTCCATGAAACACCAAAATAAGGCTAAGGACTGCCCAGCTAGAGGGAAGCATTGTAGCAGATGTGGACGCTTGAACCATTATGCTAGAGTGTGCTGTGTATCTGAGCCGGAGAGCCCATGGAAGAAATCACTCCGCCCGCCCCCGACAACCATCCATACGGTGTCCCCCAGTACTATCGGGTACACTTTCTGCGCAGTGGAGCTGGATGGCACGGAGATACCGCTGCTGCTCGACACAGGGACGGAGGGGTCATTGCTGAATTGGGCCACGGTGAGGAAGTTTTTCCCCCACTAAAGAGGAAGAGGTAACCCAGCACCGCTTTATGGTTACGGAGGTGGCAGGCTGTGGACAGTTGGAACGTTGGAGTTAATGGTTCAGTACAAGTCTGTGACGATGGCTGACTTCACTTTCCATGTGACGGCCTTAGGCGACAACACCATGGGCTGCGACTTGTTTTATGGACTGGGTGTCGCTATCAAAGACAGTGCTGGGGAAGAATGGTCGGGGCCAGTGGAACTCTCCAATTCCGGTGGTCGATGATGATGTTGTATGGGACGAAGGACTAACGTACCTCACGGTGGTCAAGCAGGACCAGGCTCACTCAGTTTGGCACAGGAGGGTCTCAGTGCCGGTGCTTGGGAAATGGTTGAGGGGTACGGAGTGTGATGGCGAGGCACTTGCACTGGCGAGTGACACCGATGTGCTAGCCCCATATTCCTCCTGGAGCTTGACTGCAGAGGGATGGAGGATCTGCAGCTACGATGGCGACCGCTACGACGGCTTCAGAAGAGGATGGGGCCAGACCGACTAGCACGGGAAAACCGTGTGCTAAGCAGCACCACATCAGGCCGAGCCGAGCCCCTCCTAGGGTTATGGACTTGGTCCGCGTTCGAGGAGAGGAGCGTCCACGGTGAAGCTGGGTCAGACGACGGCCATTGAAACATCAGGAGTGTGTGCGCATAGTAGCTAAACTGGGTGCAGCATACTTCCAGCTGTCTCATGGGTCGGTGTGGCACGCCAATCAGCTTCGGCGTGTCCGGGAAGAGGCTTCTGGTGACAGGGCTGGACGAGAGTGGGAGTCAGGGGTGAAGAGGAGAGGCACTTTCGTCCGGAAGACCAGCCATTGTGCCAGGGGTCTGATGCTTCCACGGGCGCGTCTGCTGAGGGGCTGCCCGGGGCCCCCACGCTGGTTCTACTCTTCCTCCCCAAGGGACAGCGCTGTAAATTTTGTTACATAGTTCTGATGTTTATATGTTTATGTATGTAGTAAAATGTTATTGTTTTGTCTGGGTTTTATTAATTTAGGTACATGGCATTGATTTTAGTTGTTTAATGGACTTTTCTTTAGTTTAGCAGGTGGCAGAATAATCCACCTTGCCGTGTGGGCTGGGTGGCAGTCCAGCCGTCCCCCCTATTTAAGGTTTTGTTCTGTGAATGTGTTAGGCCATTTAGGAAAGTCAGTTTTTGTTTTGTTAGTGTGTGATTCGGGTTCCAAATTGGGGGTGGGTTCTAATTGAGTGAGTGGTTTTGGACTTTCTAAGGGGGGAGGAAATGTGGTGTTGAGGGGTAACGCCTTTATTGTGAAGTGCGGTGTAGTGGTGGCCACTTCCTGTTCCGCCACTGCACCAACCCATAAATGGCAGAGGGGATCCATTACATGCTCTCTTCGACCGGTGCTCTTTGTCTGGGCAAAAGACCTGCCCTTTTACTGTGTGTCCGTTGTGGTTCCACTGTTTAATAAAGGTGAGTTCATCCAGTCACCTGGCCTCATCCTTTCAGAGGTATTTTACCTTACATAACACTGCCCACCATTAAAAGCATTAGAATCAGCAATAACCTTCACATTCATTGTGACAGTGGGAATATACCCATGCAAACACTACACAGACAGCCTCCTACATCAGCAAACTTGGGGATTTGACGAGACACATTTGACCTGTGAGACAACTGTGTGATTCGACAAAGCTGCTAAAACTTTCAGGAGCCTCTTTACACATCTCAAAAATGGATAAGCAATCAACAGGACTAATACTTTGCACTGAAAATATAAAGCTAAAAGTTAAATATTGTCACTGCTTTTTTTCCCCCTCAATGATGGATACATTTACCTTCTAGTGTTATTGTGAAAGATCAGATCCAGGGTAGAAGGTCAGAGTTGGTTTCTGTGTGAACTTGGCGCGGAACATTCCAAGGTATTTATAACTCAGTTATTTATAACTTACAAACAGGTCATACCGGATATTAATGACGTTAGGATTCCCTCCTTGTTTCCTACTGTACATAGAGATTACTATGTAAAAGGTGATGTAAATGCTGCTCATGTATGTTTTGGGTGGGTTTTGTTTTAAGTTTTGTCAAGTTGCTATTGGTTTCATGAGGAAAAATTTCACATATTATTAACCAATAATTGCCATGACATTAAATTGTCTTTGATGATCACAGAATGTAAAATTTTGAAAGACTGATTTGACTACCTTCCTTTAAAAAACTATCTGCCAGGAGATAAACACAATAACAGAGTGTATAATCTAACTCAAAGTTTACCATGATACTGTTGTTGATGTAGTGGAGCTGAAATAACGAGGCGGTTTTGTATTAAAAACAGAGTTTTTAATGAATAGCTCCTCTATCAAATCTCATCAGGTGTAGAGCTTGGCAGAAGGCAAGAGACAGAACTCTGCTTCGCTTGCTGGTTAAATACAAGCACGCATAGCACCACTCATTGAAACAGCTGATGTCAGAGCCACTCATTGAAAAAGGTAACATCTCCCCGTTATCTTAATCCCCATTGTCCTGCCATCCCCTCTCCCTGTCTTGGGAGGTGATGGGAACTCCCCCTCTAGCTTTAGGGGGGTAAAGGTGTGACAAATCAGTCTGTTGCCATGGCATCCTGTGACGTCATGAGTCTTCACTCTTCACCTTTTGAGGTGAGATTCCTTTGTTCTTTCAGAGGTGTGAAGTTCCTTTGTATATTCTGTCCCAAACATTTCCATATGCTCTAACAAATGTAGGTATGGAATATATGAGTGATATACAGTATACCACAGGCCCCCCAAACAACTATGAAGGAACACAGAAAGATTCACAGTCTAGGGTAATTACTAAGACATACTACGTGTTACAGCCATTGTCACAGAAGAAACTTTCAAGCAGCCATGCTCCTAAGAGAGTTCAGTGAAAACATAACAGCATAGTATAATCATAAATCAGTCCTAAACTGTTGCGGCACAATTAGCGAAAATTTGCATAGTGGTGTAATCAGTCCCTGTGTAGTCTGGGTTTCAATCTTCTCCCAAAGCTGCTGTAGGTCGGTTTAGGCGTCCTGCTGGGACCTTGTTGTGAGGAATCTGCAGTGTGGGAAGGAGAGAGATTATCTGTTCCCTGCCTGGGGGCTGAGACTTTTTCCTTGGGGGGTCTACCTCGCCGAGGTGCTCGAGCCAGCTGTGCGGGTTCGTCTCTCAACAAGAAGGCAGGTTTGAGTCTGTCAATGCTGACCGTTTCATTTCTATCCCCATAATCAAGCACAAAGTGTTTGTCACCATTTTCCAGAACTCTATACGGGCCATCGTATACTGGGCGTAACGTTGGTTTTAGAGCTTCATGCTTAACAAAAACAAACTCAGCGTTTTTTAAAGTTTGAGGAACAAAAACTCGCGGAAAGGAGTGATGAGCTGGACCGTGGAGAGAGTCCGGACTGTTACTGCCTAAAAACCTTGGGACTGGGAGGTGCCCTGGTTCTGGGTTTTCTGGTAAAAATTCACCTGGGAGTCTGATAGGCTGAGCAAAGACTAATTCTGCAGGGGAAGCGTCTAAATCCTCTTTAGGTGCCGCACGCAACCCCAATAAAATCCAGGGAAGTTTATTTACCCAATTTGTGTCCGTTAATGAGGCCCTGAGGGCGGCCTTTAAGGACCTGTGAAAACGCTCGCATAACCCATTAGCCTGAGGGTGATAAGCGGTGGTACGGTGAATTGTTGCCCCTAAACTGTTGGACATGGCTGACCAGAGCTCTGAGACAAATTGAGGCCCCCTATCTGACGTGATGTCTGATGGGACGCCAAAACGTGCCACCCAATTTGTTAGAAAAACGCGAGCGACTTCCTCCGCTGTAGTTGCCGCTAGAGGGACTGCCTCTGGCCAGCGTGTGGCGCGGTCTATCATTGTTAGCAGGTGTGTGAAACCCTGGGAGGAAGGCAGCGGCCCCACGAGGTCGACATGAATGTGGTCGAACCTTCTAGCAGGGATTGGAAAAGGCTCCAGAGGGGCTTTTGTGTGTTTGTGTACTTTGGCGCGCTGACAAGGAATGCAAGTTTTTGCCCATTCTTTTACGTTTTTCCGCAGGCCTGGCCACACAAACTTTTCGGCAACCATTTTGACCGAGGCGCGCACACCTGGGTGCGCGAGGGAGTGAATTGCGTCGAAAATGCGGCGGCGCCAAGCAGCTGGTACTAACGGGCGAGGTCAGCCGGTTGAAACATCGCATATTAGGGGGGGGGCACGCCGTCGCGCACCCCTTTTTCTTCCAGCCTTAACCCTGTTGGTCCAGACAGGAGCGCGCGCACGTCCGTATCACTACCTTGTTCTTCCGCCATGGCTGCATAATCTATCCCTTCATGGATAGGTGCTGCATATGTGTTTGCGTTAGAGAAAAGCTCAGCTGCTGAAGCAGTGTAATCTGTCTCCTCGTGCTCTGGCGGTGCCACAGCGCGAGAGAGACAGTCCGCTACTACGTTAAGTTTGCCCGCTACATGTCGAATGTCTGTGGTGAACTCTGAAATCGCAGCTAGCTGTCTTTGTTGTCTGCCTGACCAAGGTTCTGAAATTTTAGCCATAGCAAAAGTGAGCGGCTTATGGTCCACGAAAGCCGTGAAACTCCGCCCTTCTAACCAAAACTGGAAATGGCGGATGGACAAATGAAGCGCCAGCAGTTCTCTGTCAAAAGTGCTGTATTTGCGTTCAGTTGGGTTTAGCGATTTGCTAAAGAATGCTAAAGGTTGCCAGACCCCACTGACAAGTTGTTCTACAACTGCCCCTATAGCCAGGTCTGAAGCATCTGTGGTTAGAGCAATGCGGGCTGAGGGATCTGGGTGGACTAACATTGTTGCGTTAGCTAGGGCGCTTTTTACTTCCGCGAAAGCGCGTTCGCGCTCCGGGGTCCATTCGACCGCGTTGGAAGCTTTCTTTTTTCTGAGCGCGTCATATAGGGGTTGCATGAGCTGAGCTGCGTGGGGGAGGAAACGGTTGTAAAAATTAACCATCCCCAAAAATTCCTGTAGCGACTTAACCGTTTGAGGCCGTGGAAAACTTTCTATCGCACGAACTTTGTCTGGAAGCGGAATTGCCCCTGCCGGGGAGACCCTATGTCCCAAAAAATCAATTTGTGATACGCCGAATTTGCATTTGGCTGGATTGATTATAAGTCCGTGCTCTTCCAGCCTCTGAAAAACGGTAGTGAGGTGCTGTTCGTGTTCTTCCTCGGATGAACTGGCTACCAGCATGTCATCGAGGTAGACAAAAACAAAGGGTAGGTCGCGTAGGACTGCGTCCATCATCCGTTGAAAAGTTTGAGCCGCGCCTTTGAGGCCGAATGGCATTCTTAGAAATTCAAAAAGGCCGAAAGGGGTTATAACCGCTGTTTTAGGAATATCTTCAGCTCGGACTGGGACTTGGTGATAACCGCGGACTAAGTCTATTTTTGAAAAAATGCGCGCGCCTGCTAAATGTAATGAAAAATCCTGAATGTGAGGAATGGGGTAGCGGTCATGCGCTGTAGCGTTGTTTAGCCTGCGGTAATCTCCGCACAGTCTCCAAGAACCGTCGGATTTCGGGACCATGTGAAGTGGTGAAGCCAAAGGGCTCTTTGAACGTCGTTCTGCTCGTTGCGCTTGGGCCGCGCCGCTGTCACCGTGGGTTGAGTCTCTCCAAGGCTCGGGGTGTCAGTTTTCAAATCTGCGGATGCCGCTGTGGGTGTCCGTTCTCTGCAGGCGTTGACGAGCCGGTAAGCCTCGTTGGCCAGTGTGCGGAAATCCTGATGATTATTGCACTTCATACTGGCGAGTGTCCCTCTCAAATGCGGTGGTAGCGTGCTGAGGAAAATGAATTGGAAAAGGAAATTATCATTATCCTCCTCCTTGAGTTGTAGCAAATCCTCCATGAGGGTCCTCGGATTGCTCCCTCTGTGGCCGTAGACCGCCAGGATCCTCTCGGCTCTCTCCTCCGCTGACGGGACATAGTTCGCCACGATGGTCGCCTTGAGTGTCTCATATTTGTCCCGGGCTGGTGGTCGCCGGACCAAGCTCCGCACACACTTCGAAGTGGCGGAGTCGAGTTTGGAGACGATATGGTAAAACTTAATATCGTCTGCTGTGATGCCCGCCAGTACAAACTGGGCTTCAGCTTGCTGAAACCAAGAGGCGGGGTCTTCTCGCCAGAAGTCTGGCAGGTTGACAGCAACGGCGTTAGTGCACACCATCACTGTTGTGCCCGCCGGGTGACAGTGCCTTGCCTCGGCACTCACGGCGGTGCTGGAGCTCGGTTGAGCTCTCTCAGTGCCCTCTGCCGTGGGGAACAGCTGTCTGCTTGTTCCCTCGTCTGCGTCGTCGCTGGCGTGTGCCAGAGCCACCATGGATGAGCAGCTTGAAGAACGCCTCCGGTCCATATTCTCGCGTCAGGGTCACCAGTGTAGTGGAGCTGAAATAACGAGGCGGTTTTGTATTAAAAACTGGGTTTTTAATGAATAGCTCCTCTATCAAATCTCATCAGGTGTAGAGCTTGGCAGAAGGCAAGAGACAGAACTCTGCTTCGCTCGCTGGTTAAATACAAGCACGCATAGCACCACTCATTGAAACAGCTGACGTCAGAGCCACTCATTGAAAAAGGTAACATCTCCCCGTTATCTTAATCCCCATTGTCCTGCCATCCCCTCTCCCTGTCTTGGGAGGTGATGGGAACTCCCCCTCTAGCTTTAGGGGGGTAAAGGTGTCGAGTCTGTTGCCATGGCGTCCTGTGACGTCATGAGTCTTCACACGGTGGTGAGATTCCTTTGTTCTTTCAGAGGTGTGAAGTTCCTTTGTATATTCTGTCCCAAACATTTCCACATGCTCTAACAAATGTAGGTATGGAATATATGATATATACCACAGTTGAAACAATTTCTACTTTAGTTCAGCGGTAAATATGCATTTTCACCTAGACAGCATAGATGTACAAATACTGAAATAATGAACCTAATGATAAATATTAACTCAAAGCAACAAAAAAACTGCCATAATTTGAAAAAAAAAATACATTGTCAAATAGCTCAAAAATAATAATAATAAAAAAATCTACCTTATTCCTGAGGGCACTGCTGTAGAAAAGATTACGGGGGCAACTTCCGGTTTCAGATGAAGTAGTGTCAAAGGGTGCTTCTCACCGGCAATGCGTAGATCATGCACTGGAAAAAAAAAGGACTGTTGGTGTGATCGGTGGTACAGACAGAGGACAGACACAACAGGACCAGGTATGTTTTCACTTGTACATGTTGCATCAACTCCGCTTGGCTAATCTATAAAATCACCCTTCACCTTAAAGAAATTGTTTCACCCAAAAAGACTGGTCAAGAACTGTTTCCTTCATCTAAGCACCCCCATTTGAAACAACATTCCTTTGTAAAAAGGTATGATAAGGAACTCATCTCATGCAAGGAACAGATTTAGTTTGCCATCATAAATCCCTGGAGTTACCTCCCAATCAGACAGTTTTATGCGTTAACCACTCTGACACATCCCAGACTCTTTGGATTGCCTTCCACAGGTCGCTAGGAATTATCCACAGCTCAAGATTACCCCCTTGTGGACACCTACAGAATATGTTTGCCCTTCTGTAGCTGCTGGACTGTTGTTTTTGACTGAACATTTACACTCCCTCTTCAAGTTTCATTCCCAAGGATAATTCTAAGGACACTATTTGTTGAAGATGACCGCCTCTGTGTTGGACAATGACGGGTTTTAAATATTTCATTAATCATTGATTTTAAATGTGTGCATGTTTGAAGAATGCTTAAATAAACCTTATTCTACTGCATGTTAATTATAAAAGTATATTATAAAGTTGCATGCTCACTGAAGTTAGTCATGAATCACTGAAGTTAGCTTAGACTTTATACATAAGTATATTAATGAATTTTCATTGTTATTAAGATGTGTTTGTCCTCGGAGAAAAGTTTACTTGCGTCATCTGACTGGCTCAACCAATCGCCAGCCAGTCTCTGTTGGGCAATGGCTCCTTTCATTCTACTGGTCGGTTACAGAGGACTGTCTTTTTATTGGACCAGAGTTCATTCAAACCTCCTGCGAGGAAAGACAATTGGTTACCGTTCACGTCAATCACGTTTTCCCCGGGAAAACTCGCTCAGTTTTTAAACAGGGAAAACACCCTAGTTCAGTCAGTATTGTATTGTTGTCGTCTTGTGAAAAGTTTGTGCGTGTGTGTGTCTTGCTTTTTCCTTTAAATGTCTGGGAAATACTTTTCCTTTCTTTGAGCTCAAATTTCTTGTTATAGGGTGTCAAACTCCTTGCACACAGGCGTTTTTCTATTTTTATCCTGTTAAGTATCTTTTTCCAAACTCACCGTGTGTGTGTTTTAAAGGAACTGACTGATCTTTTTTTTTTTTCACACTGGAAGCTGCCTTGCCAACCCCCACGAAACCTGAAGGACTCAGATTTTGTGGCTTGAATTTTTATTAATCTTGTCTCTCCAATCCTATAATTCTGATCAGACTGAATTATCTACAATTTAATTGGACCCGAGGGGGAAGCCACTGAACAACGAAAACCCTCTTGTGTTGTCCGCCTGGCATACTATGTAAGTGGCCAACGAAGAAGAGGAAGCAATCTCATTATCACCATCGGATCTCAGGTTGTGACTGTGACTTTGGGAGATATATCTGCTGGCAGATATCCTCTGGTATCATCTCTATAAAGCTTCCACTGCGGATCCAGCTGGAAAGCCAACAATAACGCAAGAAGAGTCACGTGAGCGAGAGCTCTTTATTTCACCTGCTGAATAATGTGATGCCTATCGCCTTAAAAGAATGCCATAATTTGTCTCAGGTTTAAAACTAGTTCATGTCACGGCTGGCCCTCACGTGCCAGCATAAGACGCCACAGTCCAGTAAGTTGCAATACAGTTTATTATTGTACAGGGCTTGGGTGTACAAGATAACTAGCCGCGTGGGCTTTGCAGCAAGACAACAATAAGAAATACAGTAGAATGTAACGGCTGAGACCGGGAACGCTCGTTCGCCGGTTAGACAGGGAATAAGACTAGGTAAATGAACAATTACCACGATAACAAACATTTACATGCAGCGGGATACGCTGGGAGACCCTAGGTGCACGTCGACGGGAAAATAGACGAGAATAATACAAATACACTTACATGCAGGGGGATACGTTGGGAAACCCTAGGTGCATGTCGATGAGAATAATGACGAGAACATTGACGAGACAGCCGCAAGATGCATTCGATGGCATCGGCCTTTAAAGCCAGCTGCTCACGATTACAAATGCAGCGCAGCTGCTCAGGCTCTGACAGCGGAGGACTCCCGAGCGTTTGACCAATCAGCACCCGAGAAGCCCGAATGACAACACCTGCTGTCAAAGCCTGACAGGAATGATGTGTAACCCGAGTGTGGACAAAGTAGCGCTCGGGATATGACAGTTCATAACTGATTGGACCTAAAGAATTAAAGAGAATTACTATTCCTCTTTTCATTAAATTCCGTTTTTACTTTCTTAGAATAATTCAGAATTTTTGTCCATATAACTAAAATAAAAATAAAATTTTCTTCATAAATTTGTGTCCAATTTTCTTCATAATTTTTGTTACAGTTAATTTAGTTTTCCATTTTATCACAGTTAGAAATACATACTAAAGTTACCTTGGTTCCACAAATGTGATTACACTCTGTTGCTCAATAATTAGTTACAAAATGAATGTGTGGCTTAATACTTGGTCATTTCATGTTACCAACAAATCGTTTGAATGTAATGTCATTTAATCTGAGCCTGTGTGGCGGATGAGATAAGGGAACCCGGTGTAGAGGCACGGAATAAGTGCAGGCAGGACACGGCGAACTGAAGTTTAAAAGGGTGTTTATTTCATCCTCCATCACGAGACTCGCCCCGGCGCTGTGGGAGCGCGCTGGAGCGAGCCCTGTGTCTCTCGTCAGCAAACAGGCAAAGCGTGTGATCAAAAGAGAGTGAGAGAGAGCAAGCGATATGCAGTTCACTTAAATACCCAGCTACAGACAATGCATGCATGGCACATTAGCATCACAGTAAACTCAGGAAGGCATGGACATTTGCATTAGAGTCACACATATCAATAGCAAGATTACTGGTGCCGGGATTAGACAAAGAGAGGCTGCCTATTGATATCAGTCCATACATCTCACTGTTCTGCTAATTGCTCCAGCTGAGCGCTCTGCTTCTCCGTAGGCTGTGGGGGTCGCCCACACACTCCCCCCAAGAGGGCTCAGCAGGGGGCTGAGGCCTCGATCGTCCGGCTTTGGTAGCGAGCTGCGGGAAAAGCTCTGTGCAGGCGGAGGTGGAGGGAGGGGGGTGGGGGTAGCAAGTGCCGGCCCGGGACAGCGAAGTTGTCTGGGCCGCGCAAAAATTGCATGTGGATCCGCGATGTTGAGGGGCTTTCCCGTTAAACGTGGCGGAGATCCACAGCGGCTGTGAGAAGAAAAAAAAAATTGTCTCTGACTGCTCTCGCGGCTCAGTCCTGCAAGGATGCGTAGCGGCTGTGAGAAAAAACAAAAGCTGAGGGACTTGGCGGGTTGGCTTTAGGTGCGGGCGCAGCCCTAAAGCCTTCGGGGACAGCTGACGGCTGGATTCCCATCGTGCGCCGAGGCTGAGACCCATACAAAGTCCTGTGTGCTGCGTGTCTGCTTCAGGTGTGTGAGCAGCCCTGAATGTTCCGAGGATGGCGGTCGGCCGTGTTTCTCGGGCGTGTGCAGCAGCGGAGGACGATGGCAGTCTGTAGAGCCGGTATTGTCCCGTGCATGGTGCGCTGTCCTCGTAACCCCCCGGTGTGCGTGCGGGGGTTCGGTGCATGGCAAGTCCGCTGTCGAGGCCAGTCAGGGTCAGGGAGCTTGCTGGAGATCAGCGTCGTCGGCGCCGATGGTCCTACCTGTTTGGGCTGTTGCTGTCGTTCGCTCGTGCCGGGTCATGGTGCGTTCTGGTCCACGCGCTGCATTCTCCGTCCGGCCCTGGAGGTCGCCGTCGTGGAGAGAAGATGAGGTGCGTGCGCGCTCGTGTGGATGCGGAGGAGCGGTGAGAGGGAGTGGACGCTCTTTGTCCCCCGGCCGGTCCCAGCGTGGATGTCCAGATCTCAGGCGAGGGTCGCACCATGACGCTTTCTGCAGCCTTCCTGGTCGTGGATGATCTCCGAGGGAGTTCGCCTGGTGTCGGTTCTGCGTCGAGGTCTCCCGTGTGGCAGAAGGGAGGGCAGTCCATTTGCGTCAGGCAGCTGCGTTGGCTTGTCGTCGGAGTCACCGCCGGGAGCTGCGTTCGTTCGTCATCAGCGTGTTCTTGTATCTGGGGTCACCAGTGTGGCGGATGAGATAAGGGAACCCAGTGTAGAGGCACGGAATAAGTGCAGGCAGGACACGGCGAACTGAAGTTTAAAAGGGTGTTTATTTCATCCTCCATCACGAGACTCGCCCCAGCGCTGTGGGAGCACGCTGGAGCGAGCCCTGTGTCTCTCGTCAGCAAACAGGCAAAGCGTGTGATCAAAAGAGAGTGAGAGAGAGCAAGCGATATGCAGTTCACTTAAATACCCAGCTACAGACAATGTATGCATGGCACATTAGCATCACAGTAAACAGCAGGAAGGTATGGACATTTGCATTAGAGTCACACACATCAATAGCAAGATTACTGGCGCCATTAGACAAAGAGAGGCTGCCTATTGATATCAGTCCATACATCTCACTGTTCTGCTAATTGCTCCAGCTGAGCGCTCTGCTTGTCCGTAGGCTGTGGGGGTCGCCCACACCTGATCATTAAAACTGTAAACGATATATGGACTTTCTGTGGATTTCTTTTTCTGTGTTGTGTTTCTAAAGTCACCCAGTAGAATTCACGAATATTTAAGACTGATTGATTGAAGGTATACAGATTAATTATTAATAAATTGTCCAAGTTTTTGGAATGGTGCCCCTGTACGAGTGTTTCTCCCGGTGTGTGCGTGGACTCAAAGTAAATCTACGTTTCCACATACACCTTTGGGGGATTTTACATTCATTGCACTGCCTTGGAACAAAATGGACTTGATTTTATCAGCTTCAGCATGCATTAATTTTTAAATTATCACAAAATATAGATCAATAAAATTTTGAACAATTGTCAGAAAATGTCTGTACATGTTAAGTTAAATAACAAGCATTCATGGCATGACAGCAGCATAAGTATTTTAATTTGGGGGTAAAACAAACAGCTGCAGCTGTCTGTATTTACCCCAACATTAAAACACCCATGGTGTTGTGGTCTTTGTGGCTCTGACTAGATTCTACGTCTGCTCTGAGGAAAATTTGATTATGTCCAACATTTTTAAACAAAATGCAACCGACTTTATTGTGGTGGAGACATTGATATATCTCAGAGCTTTTATTTGTTTACACCGTTAGCATCTCGGCAACGGAGCTAACTAACGGAGCTACTGTCTGCAAGGCCACTTTTTAAGGTCATCTTCCCCTTCCCTCCATAGTAGTGGGAAGTGGTATTACTATATTACTCTTTTTGATGTGTAAAAGGCCGTGTTCCCACATTTTTGATGCCAGCATCATTGTTTTTTAATAAGGAAAAGTGTCCTGTTTCAGTGAAAACCACATGTTCTAAACTTGTACCAGAATTTGCGCCCATAATTCATGCAAGGCATCACGGGGGCTAGGAATAAGGTGGATAATAAGAGATATTAAAATAACATTTTCTGTTTTGGCAATTCAGTTTAGATCACAAACCACTGAAGTGGACTTTGAAGTAAACGAAAGTATTATAGTAAAATTCTAGATTTTATCTGATTTATGGAGAAATATGTGCTACATAATTTTATCGAAGAGCTACAGCTTGTGATCGTATACCTCTCATACAACTCATATGCTTACCGTTATATCAGTGCTCATCCTCATGATACAACACAAAAATACATGATGAACTATGCATAAGGATGTAAGGACCGATGGGTGGCAGTATCACAAAAGCTGCTTCAACTCAAACAACCCACACTCAAATCTTAATGAAAACCTTAACTTTTACTTTTCTTTCCTTCCACATTCCCTATTCACTTCTTTTACTCATTAATTTAGTTTAAAACATTCATAACTGTCATGAATCACCCCTCAGGGCAGAGAGGAAGACCCACGCGCTGAACTGTGAGTTTGTGAGGTTTATTGAAAACAACAAAACATAAGTCCAAACAATGCTCAACAGAAAATTCCAAACAAACGAGTAACTTACAGATTAGCGCACCAGAACGAGGGCAGCATTCAGGTGGGGATGAAGAAAAGGGAACTCAAGATTGCGGCAATGGGAAATGAAAATAACTGCCCTTAAATAGGATTAGAAACAAATCACATAAGTACTGACAGGTTTGGGTCACATGAGCGGGCCGAAGGAAACAATGATTCATAATTAGACCAGCTGGGAGCAATGAGAGGGGAGCGACCGACAGAAAGCTGACAGGGGCTACGCCCACATGGAGCACAAACCAGGAAAAGCCACTGATAGCTGTACACCCAGAGAACGAACAAAACAGTAAGGATATAAAGAATAAAATACCAACAAATGCAGACTGAGATCTAAATACAAATTAATACAAAATAAAAGCAAAACAAAACTAAGACATCAACAGGAAAATGGAAAACAGTACATGAATAACAGAAACCAAAAAAGCACAAAATACAACAAATGTGTAAATATAGAGAAAAAGCCACGAGACTGAGCATGGCGGAAATCTCCTGTGCTCAGCTCATGACAGAGCCCCCCTCTCAAGGGGTGGATAGCAGACACCGCAGGGGAACATCAAAAGAAAAAGACCCCCCCCAACAGGAGCGCAACAAAAACCCACTCCGGGTGGGTGGTGGGGAGAACAGGCTAGGAGGGAACGAAACAAAACCCCGCTCAGGACCCACACCAGGCAAAACCCCAACCCCCCTAAGCCCCCTGGACCGAAGAGCTGGACAGTTCAGGCAGGCGACCAGAGTCCCAGGCCCGCCAGATGACATGATGGAATGAGTTGGATGGCCTCCCAGAGAACGTGGGCCACCAAACTCCGTGGCACAGTCTTTCAGGTGGTCTGCCAGAGTTTTTCATCCACCTGAAGAGAATGGGTAGTCCAGGAAGGGGCTACCTGACGGGAAGAGCTAATGGCAAGTGTAACACCCACTTGTCTGTAACACCTCTTTGTAGCAGTTTAGGTGTGTACTGTGTGTAATACTACTTTAGGTGCACAGTCTTGTACCCTTTTGGTAGTGTTGTGTTATGGCAGTGTAGTTACCTTAAACTTTACTACCTGGATAGAAGGGACAATTGGGCCAGGTCAGATAGACTCTGGGTTCGTAGGAGCCTGGGAGGTGCAACAACACATACAACAACAACACATACACAGCCGTATAGGAACTTGCAACTATGTATATTTTTTACAGATATGTACACATAAACAAAAACACAGTACTGTAACAATAATAAAAAAAAATAAAAATAAAATACTCAAAATATATTTACAGTGTGTACAGTTCTCTAGTGTCCGTTCCAGGTGATCAGTGGGATCACCTCTACCAGTGGGTTAGATTCGGGCTTCGGCTCGCCATTCAGATCTGGATAATCCACGTTCTTGTCAAACCAGTCCAAAGAAAAAAACTGACCAAGCTGAGTGACACGTGCGTCATGGGGTTCCCGCGCTCAACGGCGTTAACAGCCTTTGGATCCAAATCAATCTCAAGTTTTATCCGAGACAAAGACTGCTATTAGCACGTTAGCGTTGCCATATCATCAAGGACTGTCTCTCTCTTGGTCGGTGTCTTTCGGCGTCTGGCGTGACTGAGCCAAAAAATGCAAGTCATGCCCAGACCCGGAGAGAGAGCGCTTAACCCATTGGCTGGTGCTGCCAAACAATGGTGCAGCCATTGGTTGCTCAAAATACCAAATAAAAACATTTGGAACTTTATCAAAACTCCCCAGAAAATGTTCCCTACTGTTTTATGAATATATATTTATTTAAATATTCATCTTTAAATTATTTACTCCCATTGTGAAATGGGTGTTTTTCCTCTCAAAAGCGGTATCAATATTCATATTTTTATTTGTGTTTTTAACACTGGGTTACACAAGCACGATAGGGAAGTCGAGGAAACCATGATGATGTCCGGTGGAGGAGGGGGAACCACGACGGCCTGGGGCGGAGGAGAAGGAAGCACGAAGACCTTGGGTGGAGGAGGGGGAATCACGATGACCTCAGGCGGAGAAGGGGGAACCACGACGACCTCGGGCAGAGGAGGGGGAACCATGACAGTGTCTGGTAGAGCAGGGGGAACCACGATGGCCTCGGACTGGCCTGTAGCACCCACGGTGGCTCTGGGCTGGAGCAAAGCTGCACCCGCGGTGGCTTCCGGGCTAGAGCGTAAAACCCACAAAGATCCGGCCTGAGGTGGAGCTGCACCCATGGAGGCCCTGGGCTGGGAAGGAGCATCTGCAATGACCTCACCTGAAAGGAGAGCAGCACCCACGGAGGTCCCAGGCTGGGATGGAACACCCGCGAAGACCTCAGCTGATGGACGAGCTGCACCCACGGAGGTCCTGGGCTGGAACGGAGCAGCCGCGATGACCTCAGTGGATGGAGGAGCTGCACCAACGGAGGTCCTGGGCTTTGACAAAGCACCCACGAGGACCTCAGCTATATGGGGAGCAGCACCCACGGAGGCCTCAGCCTGAGGCGAAGCACCCACAAAGGCCCTGGACTGGAGTGCTGGACCCGCGGAGACCTCTGGCAGGGAGGAAGGACTCACAGAGACCTCTGGCAGGGGGGAAGGACCCATAGAGACCTCTGGTAGGGAGGAAGGACCCACAGAGACCTCTGGCAGCGAGGAAGGACCCATGATGGCCTTGGGCAGAGGAGAGGAAGCCACGCCGGCCTCAGGCGGAGGAGAGGAAGTCACGGCGGCCTCGGGTGGAGGAGAGAAAGCCATGACAGCCTCAGATGGAGGACAAGAATCCACGACGGCCCCGGGAGGAAGAGGTGTATGACCAGCCGCGGACCCAGATGAGGGCTTGAGCAGGAGAGAGAAAACACATGCAGGGTTACTTCCACCGACAGCAGTGGAGCCCGATGAGGAGAGACCAGAAGCAGTTCATGGCTGCGACTGGCTCTCGCCACCCCAAGCAGGACAAGAAGTCTCTAGATTTGATGAGGTGGTAACAGAACAGAGCACTTGCCTTGTCTTGGACTCCACCACCATCCAGGGACTCCGGCAATCCAGGAAGGGGTGACTTGAGTCCCTCCATCTGGGCATTCACTCTCGGTGTGGTCACCTTGAAAGAAAAACACAAGATGCCGGAGAAGAATCACCGGCAGCAGCAGAGTCTGGTGAGGGGCTCTCAGGAGCATCAGGAGCAGAGGACATCTGCACCTGACTCCCCCCACCCTGAGCCTGACAAGATTTCTCTGAATCTGCAGAAGGAGGAACAGAACTGAGTACTTGCCTGAACTCGAGCTCCACCGCTGTCCAGGACTCCAGCGAACATGCTGCAGTGACGCCAACAGCTGTGTGATGGTGGTTGCAGTCCCAGGGCCTCCAGACAAAGCAACTGGCACAGATGGCTCGTCTGGCGTGGCAGCTGGAGGCCGCCCCACCACTGGTGCCGAATCCCATGCAGCTGAAGCCAGGGGATACTCAGTCATCGGAGCAGGCTTTAGATCACTGGCAGCATTCTCTCCTCATCCAGACCATGGCTGCGGGGCTGGGACCAGGTCATCCAGGACCGCAGTCTCCTCCCTTGTCCGGCAGCTCAATCCCGGGGCAGGCGGACACACAGGGGAAATGGGAGGATACATGGAGGTAGCTGGTGAGGAACAAATGTCTGCAACAGGCGGTGAGAGCTCAGTGGACTGCAAGGGCTGAGCCTCACCACCGGGAATCAGGAAAGATAATTCATTTCTAGGTAATGAAGAACAAAAATTCATTTGCCTGTATTCCCGGGGCACGATGGTCTCTGCTGCAACAGGCCCAGAGTCATCCTTGTCAGTGGCTGCAGCAATTGTGGGCCCTGAAGAACATGGAGGAGCCACCCCTGCAGGCACGATGATGGGCAGAGACATGGGCTTCTGGTGAAGTGGGTGAGGCGCCGGAGTCAGGGGACGCTTGGTCGTTGGCACAGACTTCGATGTGGATGAGCCCCTAGCCCCAAGAAGTGCCAGGGAATGCCTCACCGAAGGTGCTGGGTCCCGCGACACCAAAACCAGGGGACGCTCACTCGTCGGCTCTGGCTTTGGGACAAAGCAAGTGCTCTTCTCCCTCGCTGGATGTAGTGGGGGAGCCTAACAAAGGGCCCCAGAATCCGCAGACTCATCCGTTGCTCGGCGGCTCCCTCCCAGGACCGGCGGACATTTCAGGGAGACAGGAGAAGGAGGTGAGCACTTGCCTGAATTCCTGGGGCGTGATGGAATCAGCTGCTGTTTCAGAGTCAGACGAAGTCTTTCCAGGAGCTTCGGGGGCCGTCTGGTGGATGGGCGGGGGCATGGGCTCCTGGCAAGGTGGACGAGCCTTTCGCACCCGGGAGCACATTTTTGTTGGTCCAGGTTGCACTGAAGGGGAATCCCTCACTGAGTTGCCAATGGGACTCGACCACTGTGGTGAGGAGAGCTGTCAGACCCAGGTAGCTCCAGAGGCTGGGACACGCCTCGATCAGCTGGGCTGCACTGTCCACAAAACCAAAGGCGACTGCTGGAGTGTGGGTGGCTTGAGCTTTTGAGGCAAAACGCACAACGAGTTCTGCCATGTTACACTCCTCCTCACTCAGTCCAAATAACCGGAAGTCCATGGTGGTCATCACACCCAAAAAACTCCGGACAAAACAAAAAATGCGGGAGGTGAAAACTAAAAGAGCCAACTCACAGCTGCTGGTGTCCTAACTGGCAGCACCCTTCTGTCATAACTCTCTTGTCAGGGTTAGATAAAGGCACCACGCGCCGGCTGTGAGTTTGCAGATTTATTGGTGACAGACACAAACACAAAAACTTACAAGAATAGCAAACAGGAGAACACAGAGGAAGCCAAAAATAGCCACGGCTAAGGCGAGAGGAATCGCCAGCTAAACCTGGAAGATAAGGCGTGGAACACACGCTAGGATACACAGAATAAACAGGGAAAAATAAAGAGGAACTTACGTCCAAATGTTGAGAAGGGTGCTGCGTTGAAGAATCATGCACAGCCCCTTAAATAAAACAAGGGAAAAAGCAACAAATGGACACAGGTGTGGAACAGGAGAGGGGCATGATTATACAGAATGATGAAAGCTGTGTAATACCGCAAACTTAACCCAAAACAGGAAGTCAACAAACACACTCAAAACAAAAGTGTAAACCGGAAATGGCAACTCAAACACATAATACAACCAACCACATAAAGTCAAATAATAACACTGGAAAGAAGTGGCCAGGAATAAACTGACAGCATGAGCACTGTGCTCGGCGTCATGACACAATTACTAAGACGCAAGACAGTTGGGAACAATCAAGGGCTGAACATTGCACACATGAGGGGAAGTGGCTATTGGTATGGAACATGAGGAGCTGGGGACAATAGATGAACAAATATACACACCAGACCACAATAATGACAATAGAGACAAACTGGGGATTAGCACAGTGGACCAGGGGAAACACAGAAGACACACAATGCAAACTAGAAAAGCACTCGGAGAGCGCAGACCTCCGCCAAGCACCACAGTTCCCCCCCATACAGTGTTTGTGTATACGTTTTCAGATTCCTTGACCATGAAAACATATAACTAGCAATTGGATTCACAATGATAGGATTTGTGGTTCAGTAGTAAAAACATTACCTCCTTGGCGGAGGTAATAAACTCAAGTGTTGCTGTTGTGTCCATCTCCTCCCTCTCCAAACTCCCAGGCTGCGAGCGTTGCAATTCATCGCACAACCGCGTACAACCCACAGGCCAATGGGTTATGCGAGCGTTTTCATAGATCACTGAAAGCAGCACTCAGGGCTTCACTGACGGATGCAAATTGGGTAGACAGGTTGCCGTGGGTTTTATTGGGGTTGCGCTCCGTGGCAAAAGAGGATTTGGAATCTTCCCCGGCAGAGAGCTCGTCTTTGTGCAGCCCCTATGGCTGCCCGGGGAATTTCTGCCAAATAATCCGGTACCGGACAGCTGGCCGTCTCAGCTTTTGCAGCGTTACACAAACACAGGCACGCTGGCGGGCCCTGCTCACGACTGTTTTCCGCGTGCTTTTGTGCCTAAAACTTTTAAGAACGCGGATTTTGTGTTCGTCAGAAACGAGGACCAGCGCCCTCTATTGCCCCTGCACACATGTTGAAAACGGCCATATCTCACAATGTTAAAGAATCCTTTAAAAAATTCCTGTATCCAGACGGTGATCCGGATCCTCCCCAAAATTTAATCAGTTCTTCCTTGTACCATTTCCAACAACGCCTGAAAGTTTCATGGAAATCCGTCCAAAACTTTTTGAGTTATCTTGCTAACCAACAGACAAACAAACAAACAAACAGACAGACAAACAGACAGACAAACGCTGGTAAAAACATAACCTCCTCCTGGCCTCCGGCCTGGCGGAGGTAATAATTATCATAACAGAGAAAAACAACAGATATCAGCACAGACATTAAGGACAAATTGGGAATGAAACAAAATGACTAAAGACAAGAAGGACAATAATCGTCGGCCTCCGTCGGTCTATGATGACCATGGAAGAGAATCCTAAACGTCTACTCTGCTGGAACAGCACCGCCTGTGGCTGAACAGGCCGATGCGCGAATGGCAGTCCCTGTCACCCAGGTCGCACTTGTGGGTGGTCTCCGTGCTGCTGGGTCTGTGGCGGTTCTTCCTGCGGGTCCTTTTTTCATCTGCTGCAGCAGTCAGTGTCTCTTCACCCGCCTTGAGCTGTCTGGTCAGGGTGCCTCTCCATTTGGAGCGGTCCGTTGCAAGGTCCTCCCAGCGCTCTGTGTTGATCTCCAGGGCCTTCATGTCTCTCTTGCAGACGTCTCTAAAGCGCAGCTGTGGGTGGCCAACGTCTCTCCTGCCAGTCGCCAGTTCTCCGTAGAGGATGTCTTTGGGGATTCTGCCATCCTCCATACGGTGAACGTGGCCTAGCCAGCGGAGCCTGCGCTGCCTGAGTAGAGTGAACATGGAGGGAAGGCCGGCGCGGGACAGAACTTCTGTGTTGGGCACTTTGTCCTGCCAGGATATGTCCAGGATGTGGCGAATGCAGCGCAAGTGGAAGGAGTTCAGTCTCTTTTCCTGCCGGGCATATGTTGTCCACGTCTCACTCCCATAGAGCAGTGTGCTGATGACGCAGGCGTTGTATACTGCCATCTTTGTCTTGACAGAGAGTTTGGGATTCTCCCACACTCATGTGGTGAGGCGAGCGAGTGTGAAGGCTGATTTTCCAATCCTCTTGTCGATCTCTGTATCAAGGGAGAGGTTGTTGCTGATCGTGGACCCCAGGCACGTGAACTGATTCACGACCTCCAGCTCGTAGTCGTCGATGGTGATGGTTGGTGGTGCTTCCGTGCCTTGCGCCAAGACGTTAGTCTTCTTCAGGCTGATGGTAAGCCCGGAGTCCTTGCATGCCTGGGAGAAGCGGTCCATCAGGGTCTGAAGCTCCTGCTGTGTGTGGGTTGCGACTGCAGCGTCGTCTGCGAACAGCATGTCTCTGATTAGAGCCTCGCGTACTTTGGTTCTGGCTTTCAGGCGGGCGAGGTTGAAAAGCCTGCCGTCAGATCTTGTGTGCAGGTAGATTCCCTCTGTTGCTGTGCTGAAGGCATGCCTCAGGAGCATAGCAAAGAAAATCCCAAAGAGGGTTGGCACAAGTACACAGCCCTGTTTCACTCAGCTGCGTATGTTGAATGGCTCTGAGATGTTGCCGTCGTGCTGCACTATCCCCTGCATGTTGGTGTAAAACGATTCGATGAGGCTTTGCAACTTTGGTGGGCATCCTATCTTTGGCAGGATCTTGAAAAGGCCCTCTCTGCTGACCAGATCGAACGCTTTGGTGAGGTCGATGAAGGCATGTTCTGCCCCTGTACCTGACAATAATACTGACAGTAAAAATAAGCAAGGATCACACAATATAACCAAATACAAAAAGTCAACCACAACACAACAACAGGGGATGAGCATAGGACTACATGCAGCGACCAATTACTGGGGAGCACAAAGGACACTTAATGATAATAATAATAACCAAATTAAAAAAGGCCACAAAACAACAACACGGGATGACATAGAAAAACTAAGAATGAGCATAAAGCATGGGTATGATCCCCAACCGTGCCCAGACCGTTACAACTTTTTCTGTTTGGTCATGTTTCTAACAATAAGGGCCATGTATAACACTGGTCAACACCAAATTTATTGTCTAAGTTTTTTTAGCTGATTTAGGACAATTTTGATGTGCTGAATAAAAAAAAATCACATTGGTTTTGCTCAATCAGGACAACTTTTTGAACTATGGCCACATGTTTTTTACGTTTTTGTTTACATTTACAGGTATTTTCGCTTTATATGATGCAAAATTATTTTTTATTTCTTGAAATTCTCTGAATTTTGAACAATGATGATGTAACATTCAATTTACATGTACTTACCTTTATCAATGTCTACTATTCAATTTACAGTATAACTGTACAACTGCTGTACAACTGCTTACAACTTAGCATAAAAACCTGATCTGATCAAGAGAAACGGATGTCATTTTCAGATTCAGCGGTGCAAAACTGTCTTAAATCAGTTGAAAAAAACACAGACAACTTACAAAAAAAATTATTTTTGTTATGTTGTGTAATTTGTGACTGCAGTTGTGATCTCTATTTTGCACTTTTGTTGTCCATCCATCCATCCATCCATCTTCTACCGCTTTTCCGGAGGTCCGGGTCGCGGAGGCAGCAGTTCAAGCAGAGAAGCCCAGACTTCCCTCTCCCCAGCCACCTGCTCCAGCTCTTCAGAGGGGATACCAAGGCGTTCCCAGACCAGCTGGGAGACATAGTCTCTCCACCGAGTCCTGGGTCTGCCCTGGGGTCTCCTCCCAGTGGGACGTGCCTGAAACACCTCAAGTGGGAGGCGTCCAGGAGGCATCCTAATCAGATGCCCATACCACCTCAACTGACTCCTTTCAATGTGGAGGAGCAGCGGTTCTACTCTGAGCCTCTCCCGGATGACTGAGCTCCTCACCCTATCTCTGAGGGTGAGTCCAGCAATCCTACGGAGAAAGCTCATTTCAGCCGCTTGCATCCGCGATCTCGTTCTTTCGGTCATTACCCAAAGCTCGTGACCATAGGTGAGAGTAGGAACGTAGATTGACTGGTAAATCGACAGCTTTGCCTTAGAACTAAGCTCCCTCTTCACCACAACAGACCGGTACAACGTCCGCATCACTGCAGATGCTGCTCCAATCCGTCTGTCGATCTCTCGCTCCATTTTCCCCTCACTCGTGAACAAGACCCCAAGATACTTAAACTCCTCCACTTGGGGCAGGAGCCTGTCCCCAACCCGGAGAGGACAATCCACCTTTTTCCGGCTGAGGACCATGGACTCGGACTTGGAGGTGCTGATTCTCATCCCAGCCGCTTCACACTCAGCGGCAAACCGTCCCAGCAAGAGCTGTAGGTCATTGCTGGATGAAGCCAACAGGACAACATCATCTGCAAACAACAGAGATGAGATCCTGTGGTCACCAAGCATGACACCCTCCATTCCCTGGCTGCGCCTAGAAATCCTGTCCATAAAAATTATGAACAGGACCGGTGACAAAGGGCAGCCCTGGCGGAGTCCAACTCTCACTGGGAATGACTCCGACCGAGTGTTGGCAATACGAACTAAACTCTCACAACGGTCGTACAGAGACCGAATAGCTCGTAACAACAAGCCCGATACCCCATACTCCCGAAGCACCCCCCACAATAATCCACGAGGGACGCGGTCAAATGCCTTCTCCAAGTCCACAAAACACATGTAAACTGGTTGGGCAAACTCCCACGAACCCTCAAGAATTCTCGAGAGGGTAAAGAGCTGGTCTGATGTGCCACAGCCAGGACGAAAACCACATTGCTCCTCCTGAATCCGAGGTTCGACCAACGGCCGGACTCTCCTCTCCAGTACCTTGGCATAGACCTTCCCAGGGAGGCTGAGGAGTGTGATCCCTCTAAAGTTGGAGTACACCCTCCGGTCCCCTTTTTTGAAGAGAGGAACCACCACCCCAGTTTGCCATGCCAAAGGCACTGCCCCCGACCTCCACGCAATGTTGCAGAGGCGTGTCAACCATGACAACCCAACAACATCCAGGGCCTTGAGGTACTCGGGGCGAATCTCGTCCACCCCCGGGGCCCGGCCACCAAGGAGATTTTTAACCACCTTGGCGACCTCAGCCCCTGTGATAGGCGAGTCATCCCCCTCGTCCCCAAACCCTGCTTCCTCTGTGGAAGGCGTATCAGTGGGATTGAGGAGATCCTCGAAGTATTCCTTCCACCGCCCGACGATATCCCCAGCTGAAGTCAACAGTGTCCCATGCGCACCATACACAGTGTGGACGGGGAGCTGCTTTCCCCTCCTGAGCCGCCGAACAGTTTGCCAGAATCTCTTTGAAGCCGACCGAAAGTCTTGTTCCATGGCCTCACCGAACTCCTCCCATATCCGGGTTTTTGCTTCAGCAACCACCCGAGCTGCACTCCGCTTGGCCTGCCGGTACACCTCAGCTGCTTCGGGAGTCCCACAAGCCAACCAAGCTTGATAGGACTCCTTCTTCAGCGGAGAAGGAGTATGGGATATGGGAGTATGTGTATGGGAGTATGGGAGTATGTGTGTGTGCACTTTTGTTGTATGGGATAAATTTTCCAAATGAAGAAGCCATATAGTAAATTTCTTAGGGCTGGTTCCTTTATTTTATTTTATTTTATTTTTTTTGTATGGGCTACTTGGGATATTGAGAGCAGATTTTAATGCATTCTTCATATTATAGTGGATGACATCTCAAGTAGTGAAATAAATTAGTGGTACTGCTGCTGACAACGGCTTTGGGATATAATTTGCACAAGCCTGTATTTTGTTCAGCTTCTACCTTCTGAAGTCCACTGCCAGACAACTGTGCTGGTGGTTTTTTCTCCTCAAAATGATTTCATTCAAGTCTGCTTTCCACTGCAGCCTGTGTGCATGTGTCATTTAATTTTTTTTCATCTTCTCACCGCGCTCTGCCAGCATTGCTAGATTTTGCATAAAAAGCAAGCGTATCTGCTCCACAGAAACAGGCTCAAAAGAAGCAGTTTCTAAAGAAAAAAACTGCAGGAAAAAACATACCTGGCAATGCCCCTGACATGAAACAGTGCGTGGAGGGGTGAGGGCGAGCGAATGAGTGCATCTGTGTGAGAAGAGAGGAGAGAGATGCTTCAACTAGACAAATAAGTGCTGACGGCTTGCACTACCATGACAATTTATTGCTCGATATCTGGGATAAAGGCATTATACAGTATGTATCACACATAGTAGAATGTATCGATAACATGAATATATTTGGTGCATCACCCAGCCCAAGCTGGAAATATGTTTATCTGTCTTGTAAAGTTGGTCATTTTAACATAGGAGTCAATGGGAATTAGAGTGACCACCCCAAGTGGTCATGATTGGAAATGCAGGTTGTTGTTTTTTTTTTCTTTGTAACAATTATTAAAATTTTCTGTTTTCAGGGGGAGTCAAGCATTCTGTGTCCTATGCCGATGTAACCATCACGCAGCAAGTGAAGCTACGGAGGTTTAGTGGTAAGCTCAAATAAAAGGAAAAATTGGTTTATAGTCATGTTTTTTTACTCTGCATTAAGGGATTACATTCAGACGAAGCAGCTAAGTTACATTCAGAAGTACAAACATAGATGGGGAGACTAGTCAGAAATTGTGCTCAAGTAAAGGTAGAGTTACAGTCTGATAGTAATTACTGAAGTATAATTAAGAGGAGCTACCAAATAAGTTACTTCAGTAAAAATAAAGTAAGAGTAGTTAATGTCTCTCTCTCTCTCTCTCTCTCTCTATATATATATATATATATATATATATACTGTATATACAGTACACTACCGTTCAAAAGTTTGGGGTCACCCAGACAATTATTTTGTGTTTTCCATGAAAAGTCACACTTATTTACCACCATGAGTTGTAAAATGAATAGAAAATATAGTCAAGACATTGACAAGGTTAGAAATAATGATTTGTATTTGAAATAACAATTTTTTCCTTCAAACTTTGCTTTCGTCAAAGAATCCTCCATTTGCAGCAATTACAGCATTGCAGACCTAACATGATTGCACAAGGGTTTTCTAATCATCCATTAGCCTTCTGACGCAATGAGCAAACACATTGCACCATTAGAACACTGGAGTGATAGTTGCTGGAAATGGGTCTCTATACACCTATGTAGATATTGCACCAAAAACCAGACATTTGCAGCTAGAATAGTCATTTAGCACATTAGCAATGCATAGAGTGTATTTCTGATTAGTTTAAAGTTATCTTCATTGAAAAAAGTGCTTTTCTTTCAAAAATAAGGAAATTTCTAAGTGACCCCAAACTTTTGAACGGTAGTGTATATATGTGTGTGTGTGTGTGTGTGCGCGCACGCGCAGTGGTGTGGAAAAGTGTTTGCCCCCTTCCTGATTTCTCATTTTTTTGTATGTTAGTCACACTTAAATGTTTCACATCATCAAACAAATTTAATTATTAGATAAAGATAACACAAGTAAACACAAAATGCAGTTTTTAAATAAAGGTGTTTATTATTAAAGGGGAAAAAATCCAAACCTGCATGGCCCTATGTGAAAAAGTGATTGACCCCTAAACCTAATAACTGGTTGGGCCACCCTTAGCAGCAACAATTGCAGTCAAGCGTTTGTGATAAATGGCAATGAGTCTTTTACAGCACTGTGGAGGAATTTTGGCCCACTCATCTTTGCAGAATTGTTCTAATGCAGCCACATTGGAGGGTTTTTGCGCATGAACCACTTTTTAAAGGTCATGCCACAGCATCTCAATTGGATTCAGGTCAGGACTTTGACTAGGCCACTCCAAAGTCTTCATTTTGTTTTTCTTAGCCATTTAGAGGTGGACTTGCTGGTGTGTTTTGGAACACTGTCCTGCTGCAGAACTCAAGTGTGCTTCAGCTTGAGGTCAAGAACAGATGGTCGGACATTCTCCTCCAGGACTTTTTGGTAGACAGCAGAATTCATGGTTCCATTTATCACAGCAAGTCTTCCAGCTCCTGAAGTAGCAAAACAGCCCCAGACCATCACACTACCAACACCATATTTTACTGTTGGTATGATGTTCCTTTTCTGAAATGCTGTGTTACTTTTACACTGGATGTAATGGGACACACACCTTCCAAAAAGTTCAACTTTTGTCTCGTCAATCCACAGAGTATTTTCCCAAAAGTCTTGGGGATCATCAAGATGTTTTCTGGCAAAACTGAGGTGAGCCTTTATGTTCTTTTTGCTCAGCAGTGGTTTTCATCTTGGAACTCTGCCATGTAGGCCATTTTTCCCAGTCTCTTTCTTATGGTGGAGTCATGAACACTGACCTTAACTGGGGCAAGTGAGGCCTGCAGTTCTTTGGATGTTGTTGTGGGGTCTTTTGTGACCTCATGGATGAGTCATCACTGCGCTCTTGGGATAATTTTGGATGGCCGGCCACTCCTGGGAAGGTTCACCACTGTTCCATGT
This sequence comes from Pholidichthys leucotaenia, assembly GCA_020510985.1. Lineage (NCBI taxonomy): Eukaryota > Metazoa > Chordata > Actinopteri > Cichliformes > Pholidichthyidae > Pholidichthys > Pholidichthys leucotaenia. The sequence continues at coordinate 90,294,689 of CM035836.1, forward strand.
TTTCGCCATTTGTGGATAATGGCTCTCACTGTGGGTCGCTGGAGACCCAAAGCTTTAGAAAGGGCTTTATAACCTTTTCCAGACTGATAGATCTCATTTACTTTGTTTCTCATTTGTTCATGAATTTCTTTGGATCACAGTATGATGTCTAGCTATTGAGGATCTTTTGGTCTACTTCATTTTGTCAGGCAGGTCCTATTTAAGTGATTTCTTGATTGAGAACAGGTGTGGTAGTAATCAGGCCTGGGTGTGGCTTGAGAAATTGAGCTCAGTTTTCCAAAGATGTATGTTTTAACAGGGGGGAGAAGATCACTTTTTCACACAGGGCCATGTAGGTTTAGATTTATTTTTATGCTTAATAATAAACACCTTCATTTAAAAACTGCATTTTGTGTTTACTTGTGTTATCTTTGTCTAATATTTAAATTTGTTTGAAGATCTGAAACATTTAAGTGTGACAAACATACAAAAAATGAGAAATCAAGGAGGCAAGCACTTTTTCACACCCCTCTGTGTGTGTGTGTGTGTGTGTGTGTGTGTGTGTGTGTGTGTGTGTGTGTGTGTGATAAACACTTTCTCATAAATTTGCTGCTTTTTTCTTACAAAATTTGGTCATTTTTCATATGAATTCATATTTTCCTCTGAAATTTTGAAGTTTTTTTATTTTCACTATCATTTGTGTCTTTTTGTTAAACATTTCAGAAATTTTTCTTTTAAATCTAATACTTTTTCATGAACTTAAAAATTTTATTATACATTTAAGGCTTTTTTTCCTCAAATTTGTCACCCTTTTCCTCATACATTTTTCATTTAAATCTATTATTTTATTTTCATAAACTTGCCATTTTTTCTCACTAATTTGTCACAGTCAAATAGAATATCAGCACTCATGTCTATGAAATAAGATTGTAAATTTGCTAAAATGACCAAAGACAGTAAAATTAAAACACAAAAACAACATTTCTGATCAGTTTACAGTGAAAACAAAAGTAAGGCAACGTACGACTGCATGTACTTCAGTAAAAGTGCAGCTTTTCCTCAAAAATGTACTCAATACCCTGCAAAATGACTTGTTGTGAAATAGCACAATATAAATAAAGTTGAATTGAATTGGAAAAAACTTACTCGTGGCTGTAGACTTTTGTAAAATTTTTTTTTTTTTTTTTTTTTTACTTGACTACATGTACTGTACTTTGTTACCCACTGCGGCGGCATGAAATAAAGCAGCGTTGTTGGAGGTTTTAAGTAGAGTTTTATTATCATGCCGCCATCACGAGCTCCGCTCCCGGCGCCGTGCATGAGTGCCGAGAGCGAGCCCACGGCTCTCAGAGAAGGAGAGGAGAGGCGGACACGTGTGTGTCCTACAGCAGAGGTTGAGAGAGAGAGACGTGTTACAGAACCTGTGCAGTATTTATACCCAACTCAAACAATACATCAAGGCAGTGTCACAGCGGTAGGTCTGATCAAAGGGACTGCAGAACAGGCGTGAGATATTTGCATTTGTGAGACATACATCACAATAGGCAGATTTGCTAGACTCTGCTCAAGCTGCAGAACAAAGAGGTTAACAGGCACATCTACATATTGATCTGAGTCTCTAGGTCACAGTAAGGACAGGACTCATGAACACAATGCATGAGAGGCAACATTAACATCACAAGGCATGAATGGCACATTACGTCTCAGCAGTGTAGCGGAAAAAACCAGGAGTAGCGAGTTGTCTGTCCTTAGTCTGTTTGTGGGGGGTTTCCCAAACCGCCACACCCACCACTGGTAAGAGTATAGTAGAATACTTTTAATTTCGAGTACATTTCTGAAGAAAAACAGTACTTACACAGAGGTACATTTGGTTTTACTCTTTAAAACACTTTTGATTTCAGAACTGGTCAGAAATGTTTCAGATTTTACTGTAATAACTTGTTTGTGGAACAGCATCTTTGATATTTTTGTGAATTATCATTTTATTCCACTGACATCAGTGTTGAAGTAATTGCTCTGTTAACATTTTATTACTGTGTGCTGTTTCTATAACATACACTATGTCATTAGTTTGACTATAATGAGCCACACAACCATGTTTTAGCGCTTTTCCCCTCAGATGAGCACTTAACAGCAAAGTTTATTACTGACTTATTATTATTGAACACCGTCAGAACTGCTTTTAACTGAGTGCAGTTTCTGGCTGCTCACCTGAGGTCATACAGGAAAGTTCTAGAAGAGAATGATTTCAAACATTTACAAAAATACATGAAAATCCCCGAAACCAGCACAGAAACTCACCGTCAGTTGCTCCACTCATGTAATGGTGACTTCCTGTTTTGTTGGTTGCAGCTCCGCCTGCTCATCGACAGCGGAGTTTTTCCTCACATCTATGTTTTTCCTGTCACGAGAGCGGAAGCTCCGCCTCCCACGAGGGACCGCGATACCAGCGTTTTTTAATTCGATACCGATACCGATACCATCCATCCATCCATCCATCTTCTACCGCTTTTCCGGAGGTCCGGGTCGCGGAGGCAGCAGTTCAAGCAGAGAAGCCCAGACTTCCCTCTCCCCAGCCACCTGCTCCAGCTCTTCAGAGGGGATACCAAGGCGTTCCCAGACTAGCTGGGAGACATAGTCTCTCCACCGAGTCCTGGGTCTGCCCCGGGGTCTCCTCCCAGTGGGACGTGCCTGAAACACCTCAAGTGGGAGGCGTCCAGGAGGCATCCTAATCAGATGCCCATACCACCTCAACTGACTCCTTTCAATGTGGAGGAGCAGCGGTTCTACTCTGAGCCTCTCCCGGATGACTGAGCTCCTCACCCTATCTCTGAGGGTGAGTCCAGCAATCCTACGGAGAAAGCTCATTTCAGCCGCTTGTATCCGCGATCTCGTTCTTTCGGTCATTACCCAAAGCTCGTGACCATAGGTGAGAGTAGGAACGTAGATTGACTGGTAAATCGACAGCTTTGCCTTAGAACTAAGCTCCCTCTTCACCACAACAGACCGGTACAACGTCCGCATCACTGCAGATGCTGCAGATGCAGATACCGATACCTTTTGCCCCCAAATCACATGATTGCAGTTTCATTGACAACTTTATTGCAAGGGCAATACGAAGTATGAATTAAACTCATGAACATAAATACTTGAAAGAAACGCTTATAAAATAATAAAATAGAACAATGAGCAGAGTAAATAAAAATAAAATGATTTTTCCCAGTTCTAATAAAAACAATTAAGGCTTAAAATGAATGCAAAATTAATTCAATTTCTTAATTTAGTGAAGATTCTCAACTCGATTCAAGTATTTATTTATTTTTTTTTTTACTTCTGAAATGTTTCACCATTCATCCAAATTCCATGGTAATACCAAGAAGCATATATTGTGGAGAGTGTGAATAATTCAAATTCAAATTCAAATTCAAACGTTTATTTCAAACTCAGGGTTCATATTACAAATAGATAGATAGATAAATAAATAAAGTATATACAGATCAGCAGACACTCGGCGCTCTTGTAACAACAAAAACATAATGGGCTCAGTATAAAATGGAACGCCACCACTTCCAAATGCTGGAATGAAGTGTGAGTGACGAGTTGACAATTGCTGATATAAGATGATTGTTACATTCCAGCAGTCTTCTCAAAAAACTGTAAACATTCTTATGTATCAATTCTCCAAAAGACGGAATGTTCACAGACACAAACAGCTTGCTTGCACTCGACCTTCGTGGTACATTTAACAACCTTCTTAGGGAGTTATTATATGCAATGCGGATTTTGTTCCTAACAGCAACATTGCTATTAAACCATAACGGCGAGCAGTACATTGAGGTACAGAAGGTCTTGAACAACATACATTTGACTTCAGGAGAACATCTATGGAAATTACGCAACAGTAAATTGGTTTGAGCGTACAGTTTCCTCAGATGCCTGTTACAATCAGCATTGGTCTTATCAGATTCAATCCACACACCTAGGTATTTGACTTTTTCGACAAAGTTCAAGCTATTACCACAAAGTGACATAACAGGATTCGACGTATTGACACCCTTTGGTTTGAAAGCCATACACATAGATTTAGTGCAGTTGAACAGGATGTCATTTTTTTCACCAAATTTCTCACATACCGAAAGGAGATGTTGCATCGCTGCAGTAGACAAACTTAACAAACAGAGATCATCAGCGTAGAAAATGTGATTTAACAGTGCACCGTTAAGGGAGCCGCCCACATTAGTATTGTTCAACAGTATACTGAGATCATCAACATAGACATTAAACAACAAGGGTGACAGTATACCACCTTGTTTAACACCATTGGTCACATGAAATTTGGATGAGGTGACATTGCCCCATCTAACAACCATAGACTGCCTTCTGTACCAGTATAGCAGGATGCTAACAATGTAAATAGGGATACCTCGATTGATCAGTTTTCTGAACAAACCCCAGTGGTTAATCCTGTCAAAAGCTTTGCTAGCATCTAGGAACGTAGCATAAACACTAGTGGAGTGGCTTCTGAAGTAGTCAACAAATTTGTGGAGTAGGTAAACAGCCTTGTCAGTTGAAAGAGCTGATTTGAAACCAAACTGATTGTCGTTTGTCCACAGATAATCCTCAATTCTGTTCAGAAATAAACCCTCTAACAGTTTAGATATAACATTAGCAATAGCTATAGGTCTGTAGTTGTTCATATCAGAAAGACTGGCACACTTGTTTTTCACCAAAGGAATAATAACAGAGTCCATCAACATGTCTGGCATGTAACCATGAACAAACATACAGTTAAAACACAATGACAACAAAATACACAAGTTGAAATCGGCGTGATGAGGCATTCACTGGTGAGACAGTCAGGGCCAGCTGATTTGCCTTTCTTGAGAACTTTGATCAGTGAATCAACTTCAACAGGAGTAACAGCAGAAATATCAGAGGCATCAAACATATCGTTATACAGACGAATATCATGCATAACAGAATCCTTCATTGAAACATTCTTGACTGAGTTGAAAATAGCTTCATAATGACATTTCCACTTTTCAGCAATATTAACGTCACCAGTCACACCATCAATAGTGTTTGATCTGACAGACCGGTGGGAACTCATAGCCTTCATTTGTTTCCAGAATTAATGAGGCAGGTTTATGAACAGGTTTATGAACAGACGATTTTATTACACTCTCTTATCAGTCATACACAGAAAAGCATGATACACTCAGGCACAGTTTCTCATTCTTATCCCCACCACTCATCTCACATCAGCATGACATTTCACATCACAATACATTCACCCTTAAATCCCCTGACTATTGTCCTCCTCTGTTTACCCTCTGCTTCCTGACTGAGATGCTGTCTGAACTGAGTCACCCAAGTCTCTACACCTCTACACCCCCCTCCCCCCCAGACAGAGTTTCAGTCCTCACGCCTTTTGGACTTCAGTCTCCTCCCATATCTGCTGTAACAGGGGTCTCTGTGCTGGCGGGCGGCTGGTGGGAGTGTGTCTGACTGCAGGTGGGCCATGGCAGTGGGGGGGGGGGGGAACTCCGCTTTGCCAGTGTGGCTGTCTTGGTGAATCGTTTTCCTGGGGAGTTCTTAGTGGGGGTCTTCCAGGGGGCCCAAGCCAGCAGCACTTGCTCATCCGCCACTACAAAGGCGGGCTTAAGTCTATCTATGCATATTTTCTTCCGACGACCCCCCAAGTCTAACAAAAAATGCTTGTCCCCTGTTTCCAGCACTCTGAACAGGCCATCATAGGGTGGGCGCAATGGAGGGCGGTGGGCATCGTGTCTGACGAACACGAACTCCGCGTTCTTCAAAGTTTTTGGCACGAAAGCGCGTGGAAAAGAGTGGTGGGCCAGGCCAGGCCGGGCAGCGTTCCTGTGTCTGCAGTATGCTGCAAACGCTGAGACGGGCAGTTGTCCGGCCCGGGATTATCTGGCAAAAATTCCCCGGGCAGCCGCAGTGGCTGAAAAAAAAACAATTCTGCCGGGGAAGCCTCCAAATCCTCTTTTGGTGCGGAACGCAACCCCAGTAAAACCCACGGCAACCGGTCTACCCAATTTGCGTCCGTCAACAAAGCCCTGAGTGCTGATTTCAGTGACCTGTGAAAACGCTCACATAACCCATTGGCCTGTAGGTTGTACGCGGTTGTGCGATGAACTGCAATACCCAGGCTGTGGGCCATCGCGGACCAAAGGTCAGAAACAAACTGAGGGCCCCTATCGGACATGATGTCCGACGAGATTCCAAAACGCGCCACCCATGTTGTCAAAAAAGTGCGCGCCACGTCCATGGACGTGGTTGCTGCCAGCGGGACTGCTTCTGGCCAGCGTGTGGTGCGGTCCACCACTGTCAGAAGGTGCGTGCACCCCTGCGATGGAGGCAGAGCGTGAACTGACTCAAACACACGGCGGCGCCACACGACCGGGACCACCGGGCGCAGGCATCCCGTGGAGACGCCTCAGATTAGGGGGGCTGCCGTCTTGCAGTACTCTGCTCTCTAGCCTTAACCCTGTTGGTCCAGACTGGAGCGCGCGCACGTCCGTATCGCCAATCTGCTCTGCGGCCATGGCTGTATAATCTATCCCCACGCAGACCGGGGCCACTACCGCGTGCGAGAGGCAGTCCACCACCACATTCAGTTTACCCGACACATGCTGAATATCGGTCGTAAACTCTGAGATCGTGGCCAGCTGTCTCTGCTGCCGGCCCAACCATGGTTCCAAAATCTTGGCCATCGCGAACGTCAGCGGCTTGTGGTCCATGAACGCGGTGAAGCTGCACCCTTCCAGCCAGAACTGGAAGTGGCGTATGGCCAGGTGGAGAGCCAGCAACTCCCTGTCGAATGCGTTGTATTTACGCTCACTGTCGCGCAAAGCCCTGCTGAAAAAGGCGAGCAGCTGCCAAGAACCGGCGACATGTTGCTCCACGACGGCCCCTATGGCCACGTCCGAGGCGTCGGTTGAGAGCGCTATCCGTGCTGCCGGGTCTGGGTGCGCCAACAGTGCGGCGTTTGCCAGGGCTGCTTTAACCTCAGAGAACCCCTGCTCTCGCTCCGGAGTCCATTCGACTCCATCCGCGGGTTTCCGTCTCCTGAGCGCGGCGTACAATGGCTGCATGAGTTGAGCTGTGCGGGGGAGGAATCAGTTATAAAAGTTAACCATCCCCAAAAATTCTTGCAGCACCCTGACCGTCTGAGGCCGGGGAAAGTTCGCCACGGCGTGCACTTTGTCGGGCAAGGGGATCGCTCCCTCCGGTGAGACACGGTGCCCCAAAAAATGGATCCCCGTCACGCCGAACTGGCACTTTGCCGGGTTGATTATTAACCCATGCTCCTCCAACCCCTGGAAAACCGTCCTGAGGTGGGTTACGTGTTTGTCTTCGGACGCACTGGCTACAAGGATATCATCCAGATAGATGAACACGAACGGGAGATCGCGCAGCACCGCATCCATCATGCGCTGGAACATCTGTGCCACTCCTTTTAATCCGAATGGCATGCGTAGAAACTTGAACAAGCTGAACGGAGTTATTACCGCTGTTTTGGGTACGTCCTCCACGCGCACTGGGACCTGGTGGTAACCGCGGACCAGGTCTATTTTAGAAAAAATGCGTGCTCCGGCGAGGTGAATGGAAAAATCCTGAATGTGGGGAATCGGGTAGCGGTCGTGTGTTGTCACGTTATTCAATCTGCGGAAATCACCGCACGGTCGCCACAACCCCTCAGCCTTAGGGACCATGTGTAGCGGGGATGCCCATGGGCTGTTCGAACGCCTGATGATGCCCAACCTTTCCAGGTTGGCAAACTCCTTGCGCGCTATGGCCAGTTTAGCTGTGTCCAAGCGCCGAGGCTGTGCGAAAACGGGCAGCCCGGTGGGGGTGATAAAGTGCTCCACCCAGTGTTTAGCAATGGCCGCCAAAAACGTCGGGACCGTCAGTGCTGGGAACTGAGTGAGCAGTGTATGGAACTTACCGCCTGGAGCTGTGACGTTGGCTTGTGTTACTGGCCCGGCCCCTGGAGCTGTACAGGGGAGAGAGTCAAAGGACAGTGCATTAACCAGGCGCCTGTTAGCAACATCAACTAGTAACCCATGTGCACACAGAAAATCAGCCCCCAGGATTGGGAAACTCAGTGCTACTATGACAAAAGTCCACTCGTATGTATGGCTGTGTAGAGATAAAGCCAGTGTTCTCTCACCGAAGATCTTAATGTCCGAGCCGTTTACTGCCACCAGCCCGGGGCCGCTAGGTCCTGCCCGCCGGTCGGCGTAGGTTGGCAGGATGATGCTCTTCTGGGCTCCGGTGTCTACGAGGAAACACCTCCCTGAGCGCGAGTCCGTCACGTAGAGCAGCTTGTTCTCTTCGCCGGCGGTCGCAGCTGCTACCAACTGCCGGCCTTGGTGTTTCCCAAGCGCTTGAATTGGCACGGTGGAGCACATCAGCGTGCGTTCTCTCTGAAGCAGCGGTGGTAGAAGCAGAGCGTGTCTCTCTGGTGCTCCTTGGCCCCCACTGCCGCTACCGTTGGTGGCTCCTCGCCTCCTCTGGTCGTCTCGCTGGGTTCCGCCGCCACCGCGTTGACTGTGAGGGCTCTGGTGGTGAGGATGATCCGGTCTGCCTCCTGGGCTAGCGCACGGTCGTCACATGCGGCCAGCAACGGTGAATTGTCCAGAACCGCTCTCGCCTCTGTTGGAAGTTTCCGGAGGTAAAGGTGGGCAAACAGAAAATGCCCGTTGTCCGTGCCCATTAACGCCAACATCTTCTCCATCAGATCGACAGCCAAACCATCTCCTAACTCGGAACGCCTCAGGAGCCTCTCTGCCCTCTCACAGTCCGAGAGCGTGTAGCGCCGGGTCAGTGCAGCCTTGAGAGCCTCATATCTGTTGTGGGCTGGGGGCTGGTCGAGCAGGCTCGCTACCTGCTGAGCTGTGCGAGTGTTCAGCGCTGCAACCACGTTGTAAAACTTGGTGTCGTCTGCCGTTATTCCCTAGAGGGTGAACTGGGCCTCGGTGTGGTGGAACCAAGAGCGCGGGTTGTGCTGCCAAAAGTCCGGTAGCTTGACTGAAACAGCGCACGCGTTGCTGGGGGTTCCCGTCCGGGCCGACTCCGGGATTCTTGCCTTGTGTTCCATAATTCGTCCAGGGTCACCAGTGTGGGGAGTGTGAATAATGAGGCAGGTTTATGAACAGATGATTTTATTACACTCTCTTCTCAGTCATACAAAGAAAAGCATGATACACTCAGGCACGGTTTCTCCTTTTTATTCTCACCGCTCATCTCACATCTGCATGACATTTAACATCGCAATACATTCACCCTTAAACCCCCCGACTATTGTCTTCCTGTGTTTACCCTCTGCTTCCTGACTGAGACGCTGTCTGAGCTGACTCACCCAAGTCTCTACACCTCTATGCCATGTGTATTTTTTTTCACAATGCAACATTTTTTAAATTTTATTATTTATTTATTTTATTTTTACACTATTATTTTACAAACTTAAATAGTGCTCATTTTGTTTATGTTTCAAATTTTATGCAGCTTGGTATCACCAAAGATTTGGATGAATGATGCAACATTTCAGAAGTAATACTTCTGCCGCCCCGACGCTGCTGAGCTCACTCTGCACAAGAGTGAATGCTGCGCAGTGAGTCTTCGGTTCTGACATCTGATAGGCTGCCTTAAACATGTGACACGGCAGACCCTCTCTAAAATATGCTTTGGCTGGCTTTTCACCGGTTTTTCACATAAATATGATGTCTAAAACTCTCAGAAGTGAAAACAAATTGCCCGTTTTGTATTAACGTAGTGGTATTGCATTATTTTTAAAAGTATCGATTCCAAAGTATCGACCAGCTGGTAAATCAGCATCTTTTTTCCTGTAAATTTGCTACTTTTTTCTTGTAAACTTGTGACTTTTTCATCAAAAATTTTCACCTTTTTTCTTAAAAATGCATGATTTTTTTTTCTCATAAATTTGCAGTTTTTCAGTCAAATTTGTGACTTCGGGCCCCACCCTGGAGCCAGGCCTGGGGGAGGGACTCAATGGCAAGCACCTGGTGGCCAGGTTTCTGCCCATGGGACCCAGCCAGGCTCAGCCCGAAGGAGTTACATGGGTCCGCCCTCCAGTGGGCTCACCACCTGCAGGAGGGACCATGGTGGCCCGGTGCTATGTGGATCAGGTGGCGGTCGAAGGTGGAGACCTTGGTGGTCTGATCCCAGGCTTCCTAAACTGGCTTTTGGGATGTGGAATGTCACATCTCTGATGGGGAAGGAGCCTGAGCTGGTGCAGGAGGTTGAGTGATACCGGCTAGATATTGTCAGCCTCACCTCAACACACAGCTCCGGTTTTGGAACCAGTCTCCGGGAGAGCAACTGGAGCTTGGCCTATTTTGGAGTTGCCCCGGGCGAGAGGTGACAAGCAGGGGTGAGTATTCTTGTATCCCCCACCTTACTGCCTCTATACTGGAGTTTTCTCCAGTGGATGAAAGGGTAGTTTCCCTGTGCCTTCGGGTTGGGAAACGGGTCCTGACCATCATTTGTGCCCATGCACCAATGGTGCATATGGATGCCTCCTCATCCAGCAGTCTCTGCACTTCTCTGCAGTCGTCCTCACCTGACGTCTGTTGATAAAATGACTGCTGGAATGGGAAAATATGCTTCCAATTTCCAGCTGTCACAGGTAGCTGTTGTGCGAGTGTAGCACGGGATTTGCATGGTGCAAATGTGCAAGAAAATGCACAGTTTTGTTGTGGCATGTACGTGAACTCCCTTACTTTTTCTTTGTAAAGTTCCTACTTTTTTAATATAAATTACTGTTTTCCTTGTACATTTGCAGTTTAAATAATAATTTTTTGTCTTTTCTTATCCATTTTTCTTTATTTTGGTCAAAGCCACTGCTTATGGGCAATAAACCATGTGTCTCTCTGCAGGTTATAATTTCTATGTTTAACGTTGATTATTCCTTCATTTCTCCACAGATGTGAACACCGGACGGATCTTCTACTCCACACTCAGGCTGGACACCATCTGACAGGGAACGGCGTGATGACCTGATAGCGAACGTGATTGTAATGTCTTGGATAAATCCCGTTAAATTCATCTTGATCATGGCTGAAAATCCTCCTGTTTCGTCTTTTCTTGCATATCTCTTTGAAGATCGTCAACATCATTTTTGTTTCAGATTTCAGCACAGGTGTGTCTTTGTGATCTTGATGAGTTTTGGAGTCTTTGAAGTTTTATCAAAGATGCTTTTCCTTTTTTAACCTTTTAACTCTATGGTATTTTGTGATACTTTATAGTTTTTATATGAATGCTTCATTACTTTGACATGGTTTTGAGTCTCCTTGAACTCATCTGTGGTTTGCTGCCAGTCATATTGTGAGTACTCCAATTTTTTTTAATGTGGATTCATATCACGTTTTGGCAGTAGGCATTTGCAATATTCTCGTTTCTTTGCAACAATGTGACTTCATTTCAGTGGGTTTTGAGGCAGCATGGTAAAATAAGCAGTGATGCTGTGGTTTTAAGCAGGTTTTATTAAATCATACCACCTTCACGGGATCCCCTCTCCGGTGCATAGTGGAGCAGCCCGGAGCGGGATCCCTAGGCTCTCAGAGAAGGAGAGGCGGACACGTGTGTGTCTACCAGTTGCAGGATCAGAGTGAGAGAAGAAGAGAGATTGCGTTACAGAGTTGCACCTTAAATACTTGATCATAACAATACATCAAAAAGACATACCCCACAGTCTAGAATGATCAAAGGGACAACAGAACAGGCAGGAGGTATTTGCATTTGTAAGCCATACATCACAATGGGCAGATTAGCTAGACCTCGCTCTAAGTGCAAGACAAAGAGGCTAACAAGCACATCTACATATTGATCTGAGTCTCTAGGTCACAGTAAGGACAGGACGCATGAGTACAAAGGATGAAAGGCATCGATTAACATCACATAGGTGAGACAGAAGAAACTCGTCTACCTGTAGACATTAATACACCAAAGCACATCTAAGATGCTCAGAAAAAGCACAGTAAGGACAAGCCATATGCACACTATACCGAATGGCGCATTACATCACAACACATGCATGTTTGCATCACAAATACATGAATGGCACATTGCTTCTCAGTAATGCAGCAGAAAAACAGAGAAAAGAGGGCTGAGTGTCCTTAGTCTGTTGTGGGGTTAAAACGAACCGCCACACACGCTCCCCCCCAGAGGACGCGGCAGGGGGTCGCGACCTCGATAATCCATCTGTGTGAGCGAGCTGTGGGAGAAGCTCGCTGCAGGCGGAGGGGGAGGGAGGGAGGGGAGGGGTAGTAAGTGCCGGCAGGAGCTGTGAAATCGTCCTGAGCCGTGCAAAAATTGCTTGCTGCTCCGTGACGTCGAGGGCTTGTCCCGTTGCACGTGCGGAGATCACAAGAAGAAAAATTAGTCTCTGACTCCTCTCGTGGCCATGAAGAAAAGCAGGAGCGGCTGTAAGAGAAAAAGTAAACAAAGCAGGGGGACTGTTGGCTTTGGGTGCTGAAGCAACCCCAAAGCTCCCGGGAACAGCTGACGGCTGAAATCCCGTTGTGCCGTGGCTAAGACCATTAAAAAATCCAGTGGCGAGCTGCGTGCTTGCTTCAGGTGAACGAGCAACCCTGAAGGTTCTGTGGGCAGCGGCGGAGGACGATGGCGGTCTGTGGCGTGGCTGAGACTGTTAACAAATCCTTCCAGTATGCTGCATGCGTGCCTCAGGTGAGCGAGCAGCCCTGAAAGGCAGCGGCGAAGGAGGAAGGCAGTCTGTGGAGCCATTACTTGTCCCATGCGTGATGCGCCGTCCTTGTAACTCCCCGATGCGTGCGCGGGGGTTCAGTGCGTGGGTGGGCCGCTGGAGTGGTGAGTCAGGGTGCAGAAACTTGGCGGAGATCAGCGCAGACGGCGCCAATAAAATCCAGGTTGAGCTGTTGCTGTAGATTTGGCCATGGTGCGTTGGAGCGTTGAGAGGAAATAGACGATCTTTAGTCCCTCAGGCCCGTGCAGAGGCGTTGGAGCGGCGGGAGGGAATAGACGATCTTTTGTTCCTCAGGCTCATGCAGCTGCGTTGGAGCGGTGTGAGGAAGTAGACGATCTCCGTCCCTCGGGCTCGTGGAGGCGCGTTGGAGCGGTGCGAGGCAATAGACGATCTTTGTGCCCCGGGCTCGTGCAGCTGCGTTGGAGCGGTGAGAGGGAGGAGACGATCGTTGTCGCTCGTGCGGCCATGGTGCGTTCAGTTCCACGCGCTGCGCTCCCCGTCCGCCCTGGAGGTTGCCGTCGTGGAGAGAGGACGAGGTGCGTGCGCTCTCAGTGAGAGCGGCCGGTCCAGCGTGGTTGTGCAGATCTCAGGCGACGGAGCATTCATGCCCGGGTGATGCGTTCGCTGGCTGCTCGTTTTTTTCAGCGTCGGTTCGCCAGCGTGGCCATCCAAAACAGAAGGCTGCGTTGCACAAACGTGTGCGTCTTCAAGGGGCCACCAACGCAGCTGTGTGGTTGTCCAGCTCGGAAGGTTGCTTTCGCACAAAACGTGTGCGTGTTCGAGGGGTCACCAGTGAGGCGGCATGGTAAAATAAGCAGCAGTGCTGTGGTTTTAAGCAGGTTTTATTAAATCATACCACCTTCACGGGATCCCCTCTCCGGTGCATAGTGGAGCAGCCCGGAGCGGGATCCCTAGGCTCTCAGAGAAGGAGAGGCGGACACGTGTGTGTCTACCAGTTGCAGGATCAGAGTGAGAGAAGAAGAGAGATTGAGTTACAGAGTTGCACCTTAAATACTTGATCATAACAATACATCAAAAAGACATACCCCACAGTCTAGAATGATCAAAGGGACAACAGAACAGGCAGGAGGTATTTGCATTTGTAAGCCATACATCACAATGGGCAGATTAGCTAGACCTCGCTCTAAGTGCAAGACAAAGAGGCTAACAAGCACATCTACATATTGATCTGAGTCTCTAGGTCACAGTAAGGACAGGACGCATGAGTACAAAGGATGAAAGGCATCAATTAACATCACATAGGTGAGACAGAAGAAACTCGTCTACCTGTAGACATTAATACACCAAAGCACATCTAAGATGCTCAGAAAAAGCAAAGTAAGGACAAGCCATATGCACACTATACCGAATGGCGCATTACATCACAACACATGCATGTTTGCATCACAAATACATGAATGGCACATTGCTTCTCAGTAATGCAGCAGAAAAACAGAGAAAAGAGGGCTGAGTGTCCTTAGTCTGTTGTGGGGTTAAAACGAACCGCCACAGGTTTCATCATTTTTAAGTTGTTTTTATGCCTCAGTGCTATACAGAGGCATACGCTAATCACTCAGTGTCTGTGTGTGGTTGTGTGTGTGTTCTGTCTATTACCAGCTTTTCAGCACGCCCCGTCAAAATCAAGTGGAAGTAAAGGCTTGTACCATTATACCACCATATTTTCTCGACTTTTAATTTATCAGAATTTTGAGAAAAGCCTTTGTTTTCAAAATAAACACAAAGTTAACTCACCATTGTACCCTCAATGGAGCCGCAAAAGAAAGTATTGTAATAACTTTGCCGGGCCAGTAGAGGTCGCACTGAGGCAGCTGCACCTTGGTGCTTTCATTTGTAATAAAACATTTCTCATTGTGGTGCTGATAATTAAAAAAATATATTTTCCAATTTTGCAAAAAAAAATTTATGTTGTTTATAATAAAACCATTCTCATTACATTGTGGATGTCTTCTAACTGTTGCTTTGTAGTTTTTAACATTTAACATTTGAAATTTGTTTTGGATATCATTTGCATTGCTTTGTTGTTATTTTAGCCTCTTCAATAATCTTCAGATACAGATTGCATACAGTATGTCTGGCAATAAATATTAGCAGACTTAGAGCAGCAAGAGGCCGTTCATGAAACATAGACGGGTCATAATCTGTTCAGCAACCTGATGGCGGTTAGAAAACTGTGTTTTGCAAAATGCATTTATAGTGTTTTCCAGGCCAGGAGTTCTTACAGGCCTGGAACCGGCTGTAATTGTTTCTTTGACGATCCGTTGGGCTCATGCAGTACATCAGTGCTCGTATAGACCCTTGAGAGAGGGAAGCTCACCTCCCATGACGCGCTCTGCCTCCTTCACCACTCTCTGGAGAGTGCTGCGTTCCCCTGTGGTGCAGCTTCCATACCAGAGGATGCAGCGGCGTGGCAGAATGTTTTCAATGGAGCTGTTGTAGGAAAGACCTGAGAAATCAGGGGCTCACGCTGAATTTCTTCAGGTACTGGAGACTGTATTGGGGTTCCCCCAACACAAGCTCTAATTTAGATGTTTTGGGCTAAATCAAGCCTTAATTTAGCTCCAAAACTGCTGTTGAAAATTGGGCTGTGCTTAACTGCAATTACCAAAAAAAAAAAAAAAAAGTCCAACAATTGGGATGTTTAGGCAGCAGGATTTGGCCCAAATTTATCCCCATAATAGTTTTTGACATTTGGTGATGGTGCAAGAAAAAGTGTACAAACTCTTTGGAATTACTTTGTTTTCTGCATTAGTTGGTCATAAAATGTGATCTGATCTATGACTTAACACACACACACACACACACCCACACACACACACACACACACACACCCACCCACACACACCCGACGGCACTGAGACAATTATTTGGCCCAAGAGTTTTTAATTCCTTTTCTTTATTTTATTCAATGCACACACTTTATCTCTGGCTGCCAAATTAAAGGGGAAGTTTGAATACGTGTGTGTTTTGCACATTTTCCTTTGTGTGCCTCTTTGTTGATGCTCACCCCTTGGGCTCCAGCGTTCCTCGACATCCCCGCTCTCTTCTGATCTGAGAAGCTAAGTGGGGTCTGGCTTGGGAAGTGTGTGGATAGGCAGCCGCCTCAGAGTAGCAGGTGATGGATGGTGATCTGTCATCTTGGATGTACCCTGCCTGCTGTGATAGGCTCCAGGTGAATGATCGTGACCTCACCGATGTCTTTTCACCAGCCTTAAAAAGACATCACTTCTCAACCACATTTTGGCCACACAAAGACATCTATATGAAGATATATTTTCAACAACTTGAAAAACAAAGCTTTTAATCTTTTACTTTTCAACCAAATGCAGAAAGTTTTTAAATGGTTGACAAAGCTGTCTTTTCAACATTTTTCCCAACCAATTTGAGCTGGGAGGACTGGGCCTTCCTCACCATGGTGTGGATCATTTGAGGTCCTCTGTCATGGTCACGCCAAAGAACTAAAACTCGCTGACCTGCTCTACTGTCTTTTCACAACTCTTGCACAGTTGTTCTTTCATTTTCTGAATGTGATTAAACTAGATAGTGTTACAGTCCAGACCAGAACCCCCTTAAAGTCTTGGTCTTTCTGCACTCTGGTTTTGACTACAACACTACTAAATAGCATGGTGTCTGTTTCTTTGCATAGGAGATATGGGGAGTTTCTGCTGAGTCATGATGCACTCATGCATTATCACAGTCAATGTAATTTGTGCAAAAACAAACTCACTTGAGACTATAGGGAACACATTTTTTCCCCCCACTATTTAAAAAGCCTTCATGGAACTACATTATTTCAAAGCAGTAATGGACAGCAGAATCAGACTGAAAAGGTGAGTCACTGGATCTAAAAACAAACACCTCCTAGGTCACAGCATGACACATCCTCATAATATGTCACATGTGGGTCAAAGTATAAACAAACATTTCTGGCAGGTATTTTGTAGTCTAAACAGGAATGACAACATTTTCTCTCATTTGGAAGTCAGCCAAAGTAGAGCCCTGCCTTATATGAACACTATAAAAAACACTTTCACGACAACAATTTAATCTTTCACGTCAGAGAAGCATTTAAGACATTTAGCCTTTGGCTGCTTGACGTGATACACTGGGTATTGGGATTAAGGAGCCATTCCTTAAAGGAACATACTGTAATACTGAAAACTAGCGTTTTAAAATGGTACTGCAGTCCATCTTCCCTCTCCTGACTGTAGCCACAGATGTAGCCATACTGAGGACAGGAGTACACAAAGAGGAGTTATAGCACACACTGGAAAGCTACAATGACTCCTGCACAGTAAGCCGTTTGTTAAAGGTCAGGTGAATTCATCTCTGGTCCTGTTCTCTTGCTTGTCTCCATGACTGCAGGGCAAAATGTTTTCTACCACAAAGTACAAGGAATGTGACTGAATGTAAGAGTAAGTGTGCACACTTTTGTTCACTGGTGTCACCATATCTACAATACTGCACTGAGGTTTGGGAAAACATTTAATAAACTGCCCTTTAAGGGCTGTTGAAGGACACCAAATGTTCACTGTGTGTTTTGCACATTTATTAAAGTAAAGACAGACAAGTAACTACACAACACATACAAATAACGGATAGTTAGGCTGCTGGAGGAGAGTGGGGGCTTAACGTCGACAGGCAGGCAGAAGCCTGGGAACGCCGGGAAAAAAGGGGAAAACACTGACCTGGATGGAGCTCTCGAGTTCTCCTCGATAGCAGCCCAAAACACTCAGAGTCAAAGACAGCTGAGGACATCTAACAGTAAAGAAGGACACGACAATGAGAACAGATTGTCGTGCCCTTAAATACCCGTACAAAATAGGCAGCAGGTGTGGAGCATGAGTGGCGAAAAGAATTACAATCAATGACAGCTGCGCAGCCCGTGAGCCAGTTTGACAGCTGGGAGCAGAACAGCGCTGTCAAAATAAAACACTAACCAGAAACCATAAAGACACAAAATAATGCAACCCCAAAATGTAAATAATAACACAACAAAATAGCAATAATAAGAGAGGAACCAAATATAGCAAACAGGAGAAATGATTCATAATGTTGGTTTCCATGAACACACAAATCCATTATATGTTGAGTCTAAAATAATGACATTTTATGACACTATAGTGTCACAAACTGAGATTGGATGTTCTCCCAAACTCAGTCTTGTGGCTTTTCTCTGTATTCATGTTGTATTGTTATGCCTTTTTGAGTTATTATACTGCCTTCCATTTTCCTTGTTTAGTATGTTCAGTCTGTTTTGGCCATGTCTTGTTTCATTTGTAATTATTTTCTAGTCTGTATCTGAATGCGTTTATTTCTTATATTGGTTCTATGGGCTAGCAGCTGTCAGGGAACATTTCTGGGTCTGCACTTTGTGTGGGCTTTGCCTGTCAGACTGCCAGTCCAACTACTCCCCTCTCATCACCACCAGCTGATCCCAATCACCATTATGATTCTCTCCTTCCCCCTGCTCAGGTGCACCCACACCTGTGATCATTTACGTTGTTGTCTGCTTATATTTAGTTTGGTCCTGCTCATTCATTCATCGCTGCACTATTGAATGTCTACTTGTATGTTCATCAGTATTCCTCCTGATCAACCCCTGCATTTGCTGAGCGATGCTGGCTCGGAGACGCCAATTATAAGTTTTCCTTGATTTGTATTTTTGTATGTCTGCACAGTTTTTTTTTGGACTTCTGTTCTTTTTGTTAATAAATGTCACAAATGCAATTCAGCACTTGGGCTTGTTTTCCTGCCCCGTAGGGGCGTAAACATGACAGAATAGTGCAGCCCAAGTTAAAGACCCAGCTGTTGTATTTGTGCATTGTTGCCTTTTTTGTGTGTTTTTTCCACTCACCTGTCTTGGAGTGCATTATGGACACAGCAGGAGGACGCGGCTACCCTATCCGTCTGGGGTGGGAGTGCTGCTGTGCGCTCATGGAGATAGATGGGCTAATCTTCATGGCACGCACATATTCCACCCTGGAGGACGCATTGTGGTATTTGAAACTTGCGGAGACAGCGGCTCGCTGGTGCCCTCAGCTGAAGGAGCATGCTGAGGGAAAGGAAAGGATTTTGCTGGTGGCAGCGCTGCAACGCGAGAATGGTGGGATAGAGAGGAATTCCCCAGAGAAGCCTGGACGCACGCTGAAGGGGAAGAGTTCCTCTGTTGTCTCCGCTCCGCACCAGCCTCTGGCACCCATTCCAGCCCCATCTACTCCACGACAGCGTCATTCTGCTACAAACTGCCGGAGGAATCCTTCCACCTCTTTGGCAGCCTCTTCCCCAACACTGAGCCCGACATTTCCTGCAGCATATCTTCACTCTCCTCCTTCTTCTTCGCCGGCTGTCACGTCAGCCCCATCTTCCTCCATTGCTGCTGTGGACTCCACCTCCATGTCTACAGGGACGGCTCCTCTACAATCTACTGAGGGGCCCAAGTTTACCCTAGCCACAGAGAGGGATGAATCTTCACATCCAGCAGCAGGCAACATCCGGAGCCGGGAAAACAGGCAAGTGTTATTTCATTCCACTTCAATTTATGATAATGTGCCTTGCCTGATTCCTGTAGGGAGGGTCAGGAAAAGCAGTCCCCTGAGCTCTCCCCACCTGCTGCTGTTACTAACTGTTCACCAGCCCTCTCTGTGTCCTCTCCTGTGGCCCCTGAGTGTGTACCGACCTTGGGATTGGGCCATCAGTTGCGGGAGGAGCCCGTGGCCCTGGAGAAGCCCGTGGCCCTGGAGGGGCCAGTTCCAGCGCCAGTGGTGAACCAACCCCCAGCTGCCACACCAGAATAGCCACCGGCATGGGCCACTTCGCCTGGGGAAACCCGGACTGCAACTATCATCATGCCTGCTGCGGAGGCTGCTGCAGCAGAGTGAGAACCCGAGCTGGACCTCCTGAGAACCAAGCCCGAGTTATCATTGTCACCTGGATCTACAGAGTCCCGGATGGCGGTGGAACTCGAGCTCAGGCAAGTGCTCTCTTTTGTCTTCCTTTTGTCTGTTTTAGAGCAATCTTGCCTGACTCTTGGTGAGAAGAGCCAGGTGCAAATGCCTGCTGCACCTGAGCTCGACTCGCCGGGCTCTGCTGCTGCCAGTGACCCTGATCCCTCCTTTCTGTGTGCTTCTCTGAGCCTTCTCCCAGGGTCGCTGGGGAAGATCAGCCACTACCAGAGGTCTCTGTGGGTCCAGGTTCTCCACCGGAGGATGTCATGGGTCCAGCTTCCCCCACTGTGGAGGTCGTACAGTGCTCCAGCCAGGAGCAACCGCGGGTGTGGCTACGCTCCAGCCTGGAGCCACTGTGGGTTCAACATTGCCTCAATCTGAGACCACCAAGGGTGTCGTGGTCCCCCATCCTCCTCAGCCAGATGCTGTCGTAGTCCCCCCTCCTCCTCTGCCTGACGCCGTCATGGTCCCCCTTCCTCCTCCGCCAGACGCCATCGGAGTCCCCCCTTCTTTCTCCACCAGTTGCCGTCATGGTCCCCCCTCTTCCTCTGCCAGACGACATCATGGTTCCCCCTCCTCGGCTCTCCTCTCCATTGTTGGGTCTCCTGGTCACCTCTCCTGTTCCGGTGGCTTAAGAACTCGGGTCAGCCACCTGAGAGACGGAGCTGCCGGGTCGGGTGGTCCACATTCTCTGCCAGGCCACCCGACTTGTACCATCTGGCCGTCTGGCTGGCCCAGGACTTCAGCAGGCCACCAGACTTGTTCTACCTTGCTGTCCACCGGACCTGGGACTCTGACCGGCCCCCTGAACTCTCGAGCTCCCTGGGCTGGGGGCCTAATTCTGTATTTGAGCAGGATTTGTTTTGTTCCCTCCTGGCCTGTTCCCTTCACCACCCACTCTGGGTAGATCGATGTGGTTCCTGCTTGGGGGGGGGGGGGGGTCTTTTGGTGCTACCTTGGGGTGTCTAGGTTCCACCCCTTGAGAGGGGGGCTCTGTCACAAACTGAGATTGGATGTTCTCCCAAACTCAGTCTCGTGGCTTTTCTCTGTATTCATATTTATTTGTTCTATTGTTATGTCTTTTTGAGTTATTATACTGCCTTCCATTTTCCTTGTTTATATTCAGTCTGTTTAGGCCATGTCTTGTTTCATTTGTAATTATTTTCTGGTCTGTATCTGAGTGTGTTTACTTCTTATATTGGTTCTGTGGGCTGGCAGCTGTCAGGCAACATTTCTGGGTCTGCACTTTGCGTGGGCATTGCCTGTCAGACTGCCAGTCCAACTACTCCCCTCTCATCATCACCAGCTGATCCCAATCACCATTATGATTCTCTCCTTCCCCCCGCTCAGGTGCACCCACACCTGTGATCATTTACATTGTTGTCTGCTTGTATTTAGTCTGCTCCTGCTCATTCATTCATCGCTGCACTATTGAATGTCTACTTGTATGTTCAGTATTCCTCCTGATCAACTTCGTTGAGTGATGCTGGCTCAGGGACGCCAATTGTTTTCCTTGATTTGTATTTCTGTATGTCTGCACAGTTTTTTTGGACTTCTGTTCTTTTTGTTAATAAATGTCATGAATGCAATTCAGCGCTTGGGCTTGTTTTCCTGCCCCATAGGGGCGTAAACATGACACTATAGAATTCCAAATGGCACAATTTCTGAAAAAATTAGGAACAATTTATTACCAATTCACCTACCGAAAATGTTTTATGAAAGAGATGGGAGGTATGATTTAAGGGGAACATTAAATTGTAAAACAAGAAGAATTTGAACAATATTAAAAAGATTTAGCATCACAGTCATGGGAGTGAAAATTTTTGGAACAAACTTAATACAGATTTAAAGCAATGTCTAAACATCACCAGTTAAAAAACAAATATAAAGGAATAATTCTTACACAGTGCATGGAAGTGGGGGAATAAGAATAATCAGGAGTCTATTGATGACATATGGAAACTATTGTTATTATTATATATATTGTATAATTATGTATAAATACCCTTCTATATAACTATCAGTATTTGTATCTGACAGTGGTGTGAAAAAGTGTTTGCCCCTTTCCTGATTTCTCATTTTTTTTGTATGTTTATCACACTTAAATGCTTCACATCATCAAACAAATTTAAATATTAGACAAAGATGTGTTTTGTGTTTACTTTTCCTATCTTTGGCTAATGTTTAAATTTGTTTGATCATCTAAAACATTTAAATGTGACAAACATACAAAAAAAAGAGAAATAAGGAAGGGGGCAAACATTTTTTTTTTCACACCACTGTAAGCCAGATATAAATACTGATAGTTATATAGAAGGCTATTTATACATAATTTTACATTATATATAATAAAAACAATAGTGTTCATATGTCATCAATAGACCCCTGGTTATTCTTTTTCCCCATTTCCTTATTTGTATTTTCTCTACTCTTTTCTATTTTGAATTTTTGCTAAGTGTTGTTTGTTTGTTTGTTTGTTTGGACCCCCTTGAAAATGAGATGTTACATCCAAAGGGACTGATCCTAATAAAAACATTTCAATAAAACTAGCAGCCCTCCAGTCACCAGTCCACAGCCCTAACTATGAGGCCACCTCAAACACATTTTGAGAGCTTCAGTAACAGAACTGACTCATCTATCCAATTCAGTTCAATTCAATTCAGTTACACTGAAGAGTACTGTAAGAAATGACATGGTACACCCCACAATTCCAGAAACTAAAGAAAGAAATCTTTGTGGGTCTTTCCTTGCTGCTCCCAAAAAGGAAACTGTGTTTATATGATCAACTCAGGGCATTTCTTTGGCATCACCATTTTTTTTTTTTTTTTTGTTACTCATTTGTACCCGTAGGTAGATTTGGTTTGCAGTCTGGTGACAAGCCACCGGCTGCTGGTCGCTGCGTGCGCGAGCGCCCTAAACCTACATGTTTTTGGTATGCGGGAGGAAACCGGAGAAATCCCGGAGTAAACCCACGCAACACGGGGAGAACTAAACCAAAGGGGATCCTCGGCGGTCATTTAAACATACGGAGCATAATCCCCAAAAGAGATGAGATTTCGGTGTTGCTGTTGGACTCAAATCTGGACTACCTTTGTCTCTCAGAAAGCTGGCTACACAGGAACATAGACACTAATATGATCGATATTGTGGGCTACCAGTGTTTTAGAAAAGACAGGCAGGTAGGGAGGGGAGGAGGTGTTTTAATTTACATCAAAGACAAATATAAATGTCAACTGGTTGATTTGAATACTTCACTTGAATGTTTAGCTGTTAATGTATGTCTCTCTCCGGTAATGAATTTCAACATTGCAGTAGTGTACAACCCACCATCACACAACTCTTCCTTTTATAATGAATTAAGTGATCTGGTTAAACAACTTGAGAAGAACAGAGAAACAATAATTCATGGTGACTTTAATATCAACTGGTCTGATAAAAAAGACAAACAAAAACTGAAAAGCCTCATGACTAAATTTAATTACCAGCAAATCATCAAAGGACCCACCAGGATAACCAAACAATCCAGAACACTTATTGACATGGTATTTACTAATAAACCAGAACGAATAACCAGAACCTATAATCTTGTAACTGGTCTCTCAGATCATAACATGGTTCTTGCTGTCAGGAAACTTACTAAAAAGCGACTACAGTATTTTGGGGGAGTCGATATTGACAAATCAAATTTTATTATCCCCAAATCAAAAAATGAGGAGTTTGAACATTACTTAGAGAATCAAAATTGGGAGCAGCTCATGTCAACATGTGAAGTAGATGATTGTTGTAATTTTATAACTGCAACAATCACAAAGTCTATAGAAAAATTTTCAAAGCAAATTAAAAGTAGACAACAGAAGATTAGCCTACCATGGTTAAATAATGAAATAAGAAAACTTATGAAGAGGCGAGGACTATGCACTGAAAACATCACTAACCTCCAAACTACAAAATGATCACCTTGTGTACAAAAGTTTAAGAAATAAAGTGGTACATGAGCTGCGAAAATCAAAAATATCTTATTACAATAAACTGATAGATCATGCAAAGGGTAACAACAGTTCCCTATGGAGGCATTTAAATAACTTAACTAATAAAAAAAACGATCAGAAGGGGGTAAAGGAACTTAGAATCAATGGCAAGACCGTCAGTGACAAGGCTACTTTGGCAAATGAATTTAATTCACACTTTGTGGGCTCTGTGGAAGACTTAACAAAAATTTTTGTGCTGCCAAATGTGCTCAACAACACAAATTCCATACTTCCAACAGATACTTTTCACATCGATGAGGTAAATGAGAAGTTAATTGCTGGTATTGTTAAAACACTGTCAAACTCAAAAACTAATGATATCTACAATATGAGCACCTCCTTTCTCAAAATGCACAGCAAAATATTAATCAAACCACTGACTCATCTCATTAATCTCTCCATTAGGTCTAGTACATTTCCATCTGGCTGGAAAAAAGCTGTCGTCATACCAGTTCATAAATCAGGCAGTAAAGACGATATATGCAATTACCGCCCAATCTCTATCTTACCAGTCCTATCTAAGGTTCTTGAAAAAGTTGTAGCTACACAGCTGATAGACTACTTACAAGACAATCAACTTCTTCATCCACATCAATTTGGTTTTAGACCAGGATACTCAACAGAAACAGCAAATTGTTGCCTTATTGAAAACGTCAAACAGTCCTTGGACAGGGGTAATGTGGTAGGAACTGTTTTTCTAGATCTCAAAAAGGCTTTCGATACTGTAAACCACAGTTTGCTTTTATCCAAAATGGTATCTTTTAACTTCTCCCCAAATACATTAGAATGGTTTGCATCTTATCTCCAGAATAGAGAACAGTGTGTAAAAGTTCACCAGGATAAATCCTCATTTTTAAACAACCGCATGGGTATCCCACAAGGGTCCATTCTTGGTCCTTTACTTTTCAGCATTTTTATTAATGACTTGCCGTTACACTGCTCAGCTGCAACATGCCAACTTTATGCAGATGATGCAGTTATTTACACAGCTGCCAAGACTCCAGCACAGGCTGCAGATGTACTGTCTACAAGTATGGTTGATGTCCAAGAGTGGCTCCTCAAGAACCATCTATTGCTGAACCTTCAGAAAACAGTCTCAATGTGCTTTTCAATCAAAAAATGTAACCTGCAACATTTTAAAGTTAATATACATGATCATGACATCAGTTTAGTTACAGAATTCAAATACCTTGGCATTGTACTAGATCCTCAACTCAAATTTAATCTTCATATAAAGAAAATTTCAAAAACAGTAAAAAAAAATCTGAACTGCTTTAAATTAATTAGATATTACATACCTTACGAAGCAGCTGCACTGTATATGCATTCTATGGTTTTTTCTCATATATCATACTGTTTGACAGTCTGGGCTCAAGCAGCCCCTTCCACAATAAGACATATAGGTTCATTATATAATCAAACCCTAAAAATCTTGGACAAAAAGCCCATTAGGTGGCATCACTGTAATGTTTTAAAAAAATACAACCTATTGAGTTTTGAGAGCTTCATTGACCTCTGTCTTCTGAAATTAACGTTCAAATGTTTTCATAAATCAGCACCCGAGCCACTTGCTGGTTTTGTCCAAAGACAGGACAGCAGCAGAGCCACCAGGAGTTCTGTTAACAATAACTGTAAAATATTCCACCGCAGAACCACATTTGGACAAACAGCTTTCTCTATAAAGGGCAGTCACATCTGGAACACAATGCCAAATGAAATTAAAATAATAACGGACTTTAAAACATTCACTAAAAATGTTAAAAACTGGCTGAAAAATAAACAAGAATGTACTCATGTATGAATTAATTGTCTGCAAAGTGAGAGTGAATGAAGGGAAGGAATAAATGTGTTTGTTTATAGTGAGTGACGAAGGGAGGAAGGCCTGAAATAGGCAAATGTGAGTTATGTTATATGTGTTAAATGTGAGTCAGGCTGTTATATTTGTGTATTTATAATATTTATAATATTTATGTTAAATGTGAGTCAGGCTGTTATATTTGTGTATTTATAATATTTATAATATTTATAATTGTGTATTTATAATTTTTCTGCATTGATGTATGTGGTTATTGTGTATATTTTTTATCTTGATTCTTTTTTCTAAAGCCCATCCAGGGACAAGAGTTGCAAATTAGCTAATAGCTATACACTCTATGTGCAACACATCAGATTGATTGTCTTTGATTAATTGTCTATGTTTATTGCACTGTCCCTGTCAAATAAACTAATCTACTACTACTACTAACATGCAAACTCCACACAGCTCACTGTTGGTCGGGGGCTGGAATCGAACCCACGATCTCATGATCCCCACGATCCCCCGGCCAAGGGTAAAACTGTGCTGCCACAGTGCTAAACCACTGCGCCACCGTGCAGGATGTAAAAGCTTTTGGAGTTACATATTTCACTTCCTCCAGATAATTTGCATTGTATTCGGATTAAAAACTCACACCTTTAAACAGGACGTTTTTTCCCCATTGCTCACTCTTATCCAAAGCAACAACTGCTATGTCTGTCAGTGAAATGGATCTGGAATTCTTCCAGTAGGCCAATGCTTAGCGGGCTTGAATTTAGAGGAAGGAAGGACTGTCACCGCTTTGGTCTGGGAAGTGATAAGCTTCCTCTCCTCTAAGGTTTGGATATGGGATGAGTAATATCGTAGTAATAGGTTGACGGGAACGGGACAAAGCAATTTTTGGGAAATGTTACCATGCAGGTCTGCCCAGTCTGACTAAAGCGTTCCTGTGGGGTGACTGACTGGTGTGGCGCGAGAATGTAATCATGACATCTAGTGGCCGTCTTTGGTTATTGCACCCCGAATTCTGGATGTACTTCCCACAATCCACTTTTTCCACATGTTGACACATCTCCCAGATGTATTCATGAAATGTGTGACATGTTTTGGTCAAAACACCTCAGGATGTGATTATTGCAGTACCATTTTAAACACGGGGAAGGGGCTGTTTTCTTGTGTACTGCTTTAAATGCTAATGGGCCCCAGTTCACC
Organism: Pholidichthys leucotaenia; assembly: GCA_020510985.1. Classification (NCBI taxonomy): domain Eukaryota; kingdom Metazoa; phylum Chordata; class Actinopteri; order Cichliformes; family Pholidichthyidae; genus Pholidichthys; species Pholidichthys leucotaenia. The sequence goes on from CM035836.1 coordinate 90,321,443, forward strand.
CGACACTCCCTGTTCGGTTATTTCTGAGATTTTTGTTTTGATGACGATGTCATGTTTAAAGCTAACATTAGCTTTTAGCTTGCGTTGTTGGATTAAGTAACATACTAGCAAATACTGGCTGAATGCTAGAGTTCACAAAAGCCCAAATGAAAGCTTATCAGAGATGGGGGTGTGTGGTTTGAGTGGTCGAGCACATATAATAAGCAAAGAAGCAACCCTTAATAGTGTCTGGTGTAGAGTATAATGAACTCTAATAAAACAAGTTAAAATAAGATCCATGAAAGAAAAATAAGGTCAAGGGGCGGTAGATGATCCAGCCGCAAAAATGTATGTCGAGTGGGGGTGGATAAAATATACCAGAAAATAGACATAACAGACACTGAGCCACAGCTAAAACTGAAGGCTGGCTGACTCCTGTCTCAGTTTGTACCTGGATGATCAATCTTGAAATCGTTCAGAAATCCCAACTGTGGCTGCTCAGACCCGCCAGCGTAAGCAGCCAGATTTACCTAGTTATCACGGCCAAAATGTGACCCAGAATAGTGAAAGCGATACAGTGGACTGTGGCAGGGGCGTAGTACCCAATTTTGGGCCCCAGGTACAGCACTGTGTGTGGGCCCCTCAAACACAAACCAAATTATGAATTTTACATTCCAGGGATTAAGATGGGGCCATTTTATTTCATGACAATTTGATGCTAGTGTATGATTTGTTTATGTCTTTGAGAATATGTTTACTGTCATCAGTATTTCCAAACCTCTGTCTATAATGCACTTTTGAGAATGGACCTGTACTATTATTCCATTTACACTTATTTACTTACATGGATTTACATGAGTTATGACTTGCGCATGAACTTATTTATTTATCCATCCATCCATCTTCTATTGCTTTTCTGGAGGTCTGGGTCATGGAGGCAGCAGTTCAAGCAGAGAAGCCCAGATGTCCCTCTCCCCAGCCACCTGCTCCAGCTCTTCAGAGAGGATACCAAGACGTTCCAAGACCAGCTGGAGGACGCAGTCTCTCCAACAAGTCCTGGGTCTGCCCTGGGGTCTCCTCCCAGTGGGACGTGCCTGAAACACCTCAAGTAGGAGGCGTCCAGGAGGCAGCCTGATCAGATGCCCATACCACCTCATCTGGCTCCTTTCAATGTGGAGGAGCAGCTGTTCTACTCTGAGCCTCTCCCGCATGACTGAGCTGCTCACCCTATCTCTGAGGGTGAGTCCAGCGATCCTACGGTGAAATCCCCATAGGATATTTATTTATTGTTGTTTGTTTGTTTATTTTCTATTTTTTTATTCCATTGGTCATGTTCTTTGTTTCCTTCCATTTTTTTGGGTAGTAGAGCATCTTTAACAAACTCACTTTCCAACTGAGATCAATATACTGTGATGCGCACAGACATTTTGGGGGCAGGTGGTTAAATAATAAAAAAAGAGCACTCCTAAATAATGAAAAAAGGAAATTTACATACAGTCGTGACATTTTTACTGTAGTTGGTACATCTATTTTATTTTAATACTTATACACTCAGACATATTTAACACCCCATAGCTTTTTAAAAAATTATCAACTCACACAGAGACCACGGTCTTCATCATTAATTATGAAAAGTCAATGACTAAAGATGGGCAGCTTCCATTAAAAAATAAATCTGTTCAAAATACAAAAAATCTTTGCAAAAATATGGAAAAGCTTGATTTTCAATAAATAAAATATTAAACATCCATTCAAATAAATAAATACTTGAAAAAAACCTTAAACAGTCTATTCCCCTCGTCAGCTAAATGAGCCCAAATCCTCCCCTGCGTTAACCTGCCCTCCTCCATCCCCATAAAGACTGTAAGGATGGTTTCTCCAGGGAAACTTGGTTTATCAGTGAGAGGAGAGGAGCACATAGACAGAAAAAATAATGACGACTCAATGAGAAAGTTGGACATTTTATCGAAAAACTTTAGAGGAAAGGTAACACATTTATCATAAAACAACGGCTAATTTATAGGAAAAAGAGTAACGAATTTATCAGGAAAAAGCTGCAAATGTATTAATGTTGACAACAAAAACTTCACTAATTGGTGAGAAAACTGGACATTTGTGAGAAAAAAAATGTTCAAAAATATATTTAGGCTATATTAAAATGTTTCAGAAAACCTTTTTTCTTGTAGGTTTGTGACGTTACTGTTGTAAATTTCAATTTTTTTTTTCTTAGAAATGTGTGAGCCCGTGTGTGTGTGTGTGTGTGTGTGTATGTGTGTGGTCACCAATTGGAAGCTTTAATTATAGCCTATTTAAATAAGAAATATTAACTTACCCCAGCCTTAGCAGAAGAGTCTTTTTTCAATTTAAGGTCCCATATGCACTCATCTGTATGTAAAAACCTGGAGAGCTCAGGTCCCATTAGCAGTACAGAGCAGAGTGGAGTACGGCGTGTTATGTCCATGATCTGTTACCCCAGTGACGAGGCTGGAGGTGCAACAGAACTGAACTTTATTGTGTAAACTCACAAGACTCAAGGTGCTCTTCTACAGGCAGAGGTGAAGGTCAAAAGTGACTAAGTCTCTTCTGCCTTGGTCTTTTATACCCAGGGTGGTGGTAGAACCGGAAAGGTGGAGCCTCCACCCTCATTACACAATAATACAAAATATAATATATTAATATATCACATTTCTCCCCCCAGTAGAAAAGTCCAAAACACACCCATACTAATTAGACCCTCCCAAATTTAATACCCAAGTCACACTCTACTAACAAACAAATAAAATAAGCCTATCCATGCGTACAAAAAAACTAAAGCTAGAGGGGGACAGGTGGACTGCCATCCCACCTCCACACGGCCAGACGGATTATTCTGCTGTCTCTGAAACTAAAGGTTCCATAAAATAAAATAATGCCGTGTTCCTAAGCTAGAACCAAAACAATACCATGAACTAATTTACACAAGCCAAAAATTGTAACACACCAAACACGCACAACCAGTTAACATGACCATTCCCACACCACCATAACATTCTCAAAAAGACCACCCCAACCCGGGCAAACCCACAGTAATACCCCCCACCCCCCAATATGATGACACACATTACATGGGTATTTTTTTTTTTTTTCACATGGGTACCTGTTGTAGCAGTCCAGCACGAGAAATATGCTAATAACATAGCCCGGGCAATTCTACATTTAACCCAGTCCATCGCCCCTTGCTATCGTACAGTCTCGATGGAGAGCCCCCCTGGGGGACTCGTCTGGCAGATCCCGTCCAAAGCTCCTTCTTTTCTTTGTCCCTGGAGAAGAGCCACGTCGGAGCCTCGACACCTCCTTCTCCTCAGTCACGGGCCGCAGCTCACTGGGGTGTCTCCATGAGTCATCCGACAGCCAGAGATAGAGGGGGTCGTCTTCACGGCCTCACCCGCCATTACAGGCATTCTACTATGCTGCTCCATTCCCTCACCTAGGGTAATGGGATCCCTGGTACCGGAACCCTGCCCTGATGGCCTTGGATGGAAATTGTCCTGTCCATCTCCCGGAATACTAGGCCAAATGTCGTCCCAAACCACATCCTCGACCACTCGCAGAACCCTCCGTTTCCACAAACCACGGTCTGACCATTCCTCTCCACTGCTGCTGGTAATTGAGAAACCCAGTCCATAAAACAGATCACAGCCTATCACATTCAACCCACACTGGGTTACCACGAACTGTATGTTGGACACCACCCTTGTCTTGTACCTCGCCATCAGCTCTAGCGAACCCATGATAGACAGCCTATTACCACCATACCCACAAAATGGTGTTGTCAGGTCTCTCACATGATGGAGGGGGAAATAACTCTTCATAGTAGACCAGTTCAACACGGACCTCACTGCGCCCGTGTCCACTAACAAAGGCACGTCCTCGCCGTCCAACTTCACTGTCAAATACGCACGGTCTTCTGTGCTTTGTGATACGGTGTGAATAACTGTAGGCATCATGGGGGGGGAATCCATTTCACATCGTCGCTCCCCTCGCTCAAACCTCTTACAGGCCCTGATGAAATGTTGTAGGAGCCCACATTTGCCACAGTGTTTGCCTTTTGCCGGGCACTCTCTTGCCTTGTACCGGTGCTTGGTAGACCCGCAGCCAAAACATGTTGGTGACCCCAGGGCAGACCTAAATTTTATAGCGCTAGCGTATTCTTCATTGTCTTCCACTCAGTCATCGCTATCTGGGTCTACAGCCTCTGCCGCTGATTGTGAGTTGGGTTGCCCCAACGCTGTTCTCTCACCAAGGTCCCTGGACAGTTTATCCGCTGCTTCAAACTGCTGGGCTATCTCCACTGCTTTGGCCAATGTCAGCTCACCGGAATGCGTAAGGAGTTTTGACCGCGCAGCTGCACACAACATGTGCTCCGCCAACTGACCACGGACTATTTCTTCCTCCAAGGTCCCAAGCTGGCAACACCCAGACAGTTGGCACAGGTCAGCAACATACGACTGCACTGACTCTCCAGTCCACTGGTGGTGCTGTCGGAACTGGATCCTCCGGACTATGATGTTTTCCGGGGCGCAAAAGTAGCGCTCCATTTGCCCCACCACGTCCTCAAAACTGTCGCTCACTCCTAGTGTACTCAGAATGTGCTGTCCCTCCATGCCAAGATGATGGACTAAAATTACTCTCACATGCAATTTCTCCATCTCACTGAGGTTCAATGCCACCAGATAATTCTCAAATGCGGCAAACCACCTCTCCCACGGCACCGGCGGCTCACCAGGAAGCTCCAGAAATGGCCGAATACCCGAAATACCTTTATCCATACTTTTATCCTCATCGCCAAATGTTATGTCCATAATCTGTTAACCCAATGACGAGGCTGGATGTGCAATAGAACTGAACTTTATTGTGTAAACTCACAAGACTCAAGGCGCTCCTGTACAGGTAGAGGCGAAGGTTAGAAGAGACTGTGTCTCTTCTGCCTTAGTTGTTTATACCCAGGGTGGTGGTGGAACCGTAAAGGTGGAGCCACCACCCTCATCACACAATAACACAAAATATAATATTTTAATATATCACAGGGCGGGCCACTGATCTCTATAGAAAAACCAGATAGATCATTGGCCGCCTGAAGTGAAGCCCCTGGCCTGGCACTTTTACCTCAATAACTTCCCCAAAAATTAACAGATTTTGAACTTCTTGGTATGGAAACACAGCTTATAATCTTGCGCAACTGGTGAACTATAGAAATCGTGCTGACATTATGTTTAGCGGCCGTCAATTTGGATGTACTTGTGTTTTGGAAGTACTAATATGGCGGCTAGGTGGCTTTACTTCTGGCGGCCAATGATCCGTCTAGTTTCTCTATAGAGATCAGTGGGGCAGGTGTGGTAACAAGGAAATGGGGGTGTGGATGGGTCCAGTAAAACAACTAATTATTGCGCTCATGTTTTGTGGGGAGTTGCGAGAGCTGTCACGAAAGCAAGCCCAAATAAGCAACTACATATTTAAAAACAAGCCCCAAAAACCCACAACTAACGAGATTTTCCGGTTCCGGTTCCGCCGGACCGGCGGCACCACACGAGTCGGCTGCCTGTTGCAACAGCCTTTTTTTATCTTCCTTCTTCTTTCTACACCTTTCACTCTGTATATATATCACGGACGTACGGATCGCCCCGGGGGTCTCCCGGGTCGGCGGACGGAGCCACGGTTTGCAGCGGGAGACGTTACAGCGGGGAGGAGCTAGTGCTAGCTAGCACTTGGCCGCCGCCCGGTGCTAATGGGAAACTCGACATACCGGGAGCTGTAGCGAAAACGAATCGGGTGCCGGGCTGGAGTTTAGGCGGCGTGAAAGAAATATAAGACAGAATAATAAAGAGCGATGGCATAAACCAAGCAGACCGCCCGTAAAATCTACTGGAGGAAGAAGCCCCCCAGGAGACAGCTAGCCACAGGGCTGCTTGGAGAGGTGCTCTGGCCACCGGCAGAGTGAAGAGGCCTCGCCGTCACAGGCCCGTGGCTCTGAGAGAGATCCGTCGCTACCAGAAATCCACGGAGCTGCTCATCCGTAAGCTGCCGGTCCAGCGCCTGGTGAGGGAGATCGCTCAGGACTTCAAGACCGTCCTTCGTTTCCTGAGCTTCGCCGTCATGGCTCTGCAGGAGACCAGCGAGACCCACCTGGTGGTCTCTTCTTCGCTAAGGGGGTCACCATCATGCCCAAAGACTTCCAGCTGGCCCGCTGCATCCGCGGAGAGAGAGCTTAGACTTTCTGCTGCACATTCACCAACCATAATGCTCTGCACTGTGTGTCTGTATATATACATTTATAGTAATATGGACATATGTTTACTAGATGTTGTTTTTTCTTGCCTTCTGATTGTTGCTCTGAGTGTTGCTATCCCTATGCTGTTGCAATCCTGGAATTTCCCCATTGTGGGACTAATAAAGGCTTATCTTATCTTATCTTATCTTATTTGCAAGTGACTTTAGAAAAAAAAAACAAGCTCAAAGTCGCTTATAATAAACTGAGTTGGCAACTATGCTTATTGCTTAATATCAACATGCACCATCTGCTGTTGGGAGTATGAAATGCATTTAATGTACTACGGGCAGAAGCCAGAATATCACTTCTGTGTGTCCACCAAACACGTTTTTTGTCGCCCGACCGCCCTGAATGTCTTTTTTTCAGTGTTTGTGTGCGGCGCTCTGGAAAAAAAAGTCTGTGCCTTGTATCCCAGCAACAGCTTGTCACTCTCAGCTCAGCACTTCCGCTTTTCCTATGATCAGACTTTCTACTGATTTTTTAATAGCGGTCTCTAAATAACAATGGACAAGAAAAGTATTGTAGCAGCTCTGGATTAAAATATGATGACACGGAAAACAGGAGTCTGAGTACAGACTGTATCAGTGCCCCATGTCCCGCCCTTCCTTAATTCTGATTGGCTGCTTAGAAAGGTCTGACACTGACGAGTTCAGCTGCAGTCTGAAAAGCTGAACTTTTTTCAGCTCTGAGCACCACAACAAAATACGGCCACCGCCGAGAGCGTTTCAGCGCCGAGGGTGCTCAGCACTGTAAATGCTAGACTACATAGAGAATGAATGGAAAATAGTCACCCAGAGCGGAAAAAATGAGTTTGGTGGACACGCAGCCGATGGCTGCCTGCACCTCCCCCAACCCCCCGGCAAATCGCACCCTGCCCACAACCCCCTTGTTAAAAAATAACAAATCACCTACTGCGTGTACTTTCAAAAGCAATAAATAAATGTAAAAGGTGAGCTTTAGGGTAATGATGCACTAACCTGGCTGAGGAAGCAACATGCTGCAGGAACAGGCTGCTGTGTGACTGGTGCTGCAGTTGAATCAACTGGGTGCAGGTGTGTGGACTAAACTATTTTACACCTTTTTAAAGGGGTGATAGAATAGAATAGAATAGAATAGAATACGCTTTATTGTCACTGTACAGGTATACAGTTCAACCAGGGACCTCAGAGAACATCCATCATTACTGTAAATGCAAAATTCAGTCTCTCAAACACTTCATTCAGCCAGGGTGAATTTTACTATGGCATTAATTAATTAGAAGTTAAAAGAATGCAACACAGAAAAATGTTTTCATTCCAGACTTTTTGTGGGCCCCTCCCTGCAGTGGGCCCTGGGTAAAGAGTACCCTTTTCCTCCGCCAGTCCAACGCCCCTGGACTGTGGGTTAAAATCAAGCAATATTACATGAGAGGGAGTATGGTATGAATGGATATCAGTTCTGGGTGTGGTACAGCTGATACCCTCTGCATCACAACTGTAGTTAGTATATTCATGATACTGTATCAACCTCAAGTGTAATATTACTTTTTTACACCAGTTCCACAAGCACAATTTATTAGATGACAGCAATGCTGGACAAAATATAATGATTTGTTTGTTTAAAGACCAACTGCAATGACTTAAACTCCCTCTGAAATGTGATATTTATGCTTTAAAATTTTGCATGTCACTGTTTTAGCAAAAAAAAAAAATGACTTAGATCAGACTAAAAAGTTTTATTTAGAAACAGCATTCCTGGTGATCATTAGCTATGCTCTCTGGCTAGAGGGCTCTGATACGTCTGGAAATTAGGACAGCAGAGGCTGGAGCTGCACTGAACTGGAACTTTATCACAGTATATGATAATGGCATGTGTTACACTGGTTATAGCCAAAGCTAGTCATACACTAGTACAGGCTCTGCACTGTTTGGAGGCTTGGCGCCAAAAGACCCAGTTCCCTGGTGTTAGCCCCTACTTATAGTCACACCACGACGTGTGTACGTCCCCACGTCCACAACATGCCTGATGTCAACATGGCCATACACAGCAAGCAACCCCCCCCCCCCCCACATGGCAGCTTGTTTCTCATGTATACCGGAGGCTCAGAAGCCGCTCCCACAGCCTTCTCTGGCCCATTCCCTACAGTCTCCTGATGAGATTGGTGCCAATTGGTTTGGCTCTGTGACGTAGAAGAGTAAGGCCAGATCTGAACGGCACAATTTAGGCCTGAACTGGACGTAGTCAGAATCACACTCAAACTTGAAAAATTGCAACATGGCACCCCCTGAGGCACATTTGTTTCCTTTTTCCGTTCTCGAATGCTGACTTTTTCTCCTTTTTCGCATGTTTGCTGCTCTTTCTACTGTGCAAAAGGTCACGAACTGCTAACAAAGACCAACAGACACTACTGGACATCGCCAAGACAAGCAGTCATAGGGAATTTACTGGCTTCATATCACCCGATTTACAATGCATTGTACGACCACCCAGCAATCAGCACCACCCCCAGGAAGGCCCCAAAGTACCAAACTTGCATGAGCATGCTGACCCCAAGAGAGCACGTCAGAAACGGCGCCACAGGAGGGTTAAAAAAGGGGGGTTACATGCTAGGCGAAAAGCTCACACTAGCCTCCCACTGCTACCTAGCCTCCTGCTACAGACGTGGACAAAATTGTTGGTACCCCTCTGTTAATGAAAGAAAACCCACAATGGTCACAGAAATAACCTGAATCTGACAAAAGTGGTAATAAATAAAAATTCTATGAAAATTAACAAATAAAAATCAGACAATGCTTTTGAATTGTGGTTCAACAGAATTATTTTAAAAATCAAACTCATGAAACAGGCCTAGACAAAAATGATGGTACCCCTAGAAAAGTTTGCAAATAATGTGACCATAGGGACATGTTCAACCAAGATGTGTCCTCTAATTAACATCACAGGTGTCTATAAACTTGTAATCAGTCAGTCGGCCTATTTAAAGGGTGACAAGTAGTCACTGTGCTGTTTGGTGACATGTTGTGTACCACACTAAACATGGACCAGAGGAAGAAAAGGAGAGAGTTGTCTCAGGAGATTAGAAAGAAAATTATAGACAAGCATGTTAACCTCTTGCACTCCGTTGTACCGCGGACGGGCAAGTCTCTGCATCCTAGAGCGCACGAGGGTGCTCTCGTGCGCCCTCGTGCGCTCTAGGACGCATGATGGAGATGGTGATGTAGGTGGTGATGGCGTCCAAGCGCGCACTGAAAATAAAAGCTGCAGACACAGCCGCGAACAGATTAGTTCATCCGATTGACCTCTCATTCGACTAATAAGAGCCTTGAATTGGGTTTCTGAAACCTTGAAGAACCAATGACTGAAAACCTAGCAAGAAGGACCCGCCTACCAACGCTGTGAATGCAGTGAGCCAATTGAAGCAGAGAAGTTCGCCAGCTGCTTTTTTTTAAGGCTGGGTGAAGACAGACTGCTGCAGTGGATCAAAAAAGGACTCGCAGAAAGAACCGTCACAGACCCAGCAGCACGGAGACCACCCACAAATGCAACCTGTGTGACAGCATTCGCGCATCGGCATGTTCGGCCACAGGCGGTGCTTATTTTGTTTTTGTTCCAGCAGAGTAGACGTTATGATTTACTTCCATGGTCACAGACCGACGGAGGCTGACGACAAAGGCTGAGTGACACACATGCCTTCGCCAGTCTTTTTTTAATTACTACTGTTATTTGTTTTGAAAAATCGTTCGCCAAAAACCGCAATCATGGAAGCACAAAACCGCAATAATGGAATTATGTTTTGATCGGGTCACGAGACCAGAACCACGAGCGGACCAGCGTCGTGTTCGTCTGACAATGAGGAAGAGAAGTTCACCAGCTACGCTGCTGCTGTGAAGAGGTAAGGTGTTATAAGCTAAATTATTCTCTATCCCTGAAAATTGTAATCCAAAATGACTTTTGACCGATCGGCATATTACAACTGTGCGGCGCACGAAGTCTGAAGTTCGTGCGCCGTGGTACACGGTTCGTTCGTCGCGTCCAGACCGTGAACGCCGCCCCCCCCCGCTATTCTTCTGTAGCGGGGGGGGGGGGGGTGCCACGGTGACTGAGCTGCTGTCCCACATCCCACATGAGGCTAATCCGTCATGTAGAGATGGCCGATGTCCATCCTCTGTAGCGAGGGGGGGGGCAACCCCCCCCGCACACACAGACACAGCCCTGAGTGTGACCTTTCATTAGAGCCCAAAATGAAGCTTCTACATTGAAGCATTCAAAAGTTACAGACGTTTTTCCAAACTGTGCCATTTGGCACAATTTGGCACAGTTCCAAAACGCCTTGGAACAGCCTGAGGAAAAAGCTGTGTAATATATTCATTTTTTGTGGTATTGTTACAAAATTTGGACCTCAGCTGGATAACATTTGGTTCTACATTTCTGTTGCATTTTCCAGCCCGGATCTGAAGCTGTGTGTTATTTGCAAGCATTTGTATCCAAAAAAACACCCAGGCCAAATTTATTTTCTTCAAGTTCAGTATGTTTAGATGACTGTAACTCAGTGGCCGGAGCACTTAGAGAGATTATGACTGTTTTGCCAAAAAATTCTAAGTGTTTTCTTTTAAATGAGACCAACCCCATGAAGATGCTGCAAAGGGTTGAAGAACAGCTTTGGATTTAATTTGGGCACATTATTTTTTGGCGTTTTTAGGGAAATTGACCGGAGTGCAAGGGGTTAAAGGTAAAGGCTATAAGACCATCTCCAAATAGCTTGATGTTCCTGTGACTACAGTTGCACATATTATTCAGAAATTTAAGATCCACGGGACTGTAGCCAATCTCCCTGGATGTGGCCGCAGGAGGAGACGGATAATATGAATGGTAACGAAAGAGTCCAGAACAACCTCTAAACACATTCATGGTGAACTCCAAGGTCAAGGTGCATCAGTGTCAGATTGCACCGTCCGTCATTGTATGAGCCAAAGTGGACTTCATTGGAGACGACCAAGGAGGACACCACTGTTGAAAACAAATCATAAAAATCGAGACTGGAATTTGCCAAACTGCATGCTGACAAGCCACAAAGCTTCTGGGAGAATGTCCTATGGACAGACGAGACAAAACTGGAACTTTTTGGCAAGGCACATCAGCTCTATGTTCACAGACGCAAAAATGAAGCATACCAGAAAAGAACACTGTCCCTACTGTGAAACACGGAGGAGGTTCTATTATTTTCTGGGGCTGCTTTGCTGCATCTGGCACAGGGTGTCTTGAATCTGTGCAGGGTACAATGAAATCTCAAGACTATCAAGGTATTCTAGAGAGAAATGTACTGCCCAGTGTCAGACAGCTTGGTCTCAGTCGCAGGTCATGGGTCTTGAAACAGGATAATGAACCAAAACACACAGTTAAAAACACCCAAGAATGGCTAAGAGCGAAACATTGGACTATTCTAAAGTGGTCTTCTGTGAGCCCTGATCTAAATCCTATTGAACATCTGCGGAAGGAGCTGAAACATGCCGTCTGGAGAAGGCACCCTTCAAACCTGAGACAACTGGAGCAGTTTGCTCATGAGGAGTGGGCCAAAATACCTGCTGAGAGGTGCAGAAGTCTCATTGACAGTTACAGAAATTGTTTGTTTGATTGTAGTGATTGCCTCAAAAGGTTGTGCAACAAAATATTAAGTTAAGGGTACCATCATTTTTGTCCAGGCCTGTTTCATGAGTTTGTTTTTTAAAATAATTCTGTTGAACCACAATTCAAAAGCATTGTCTGATTTTCATTGGTTAATTTTTATAGAATTTTTATTTAGTACCACTTTTGTCAGATTCAGGTTATTTCTGTGACCATTGTGGGTTTTTCTATCATTAACAGAGGGGTACCAACAATTTTGTCCATGTCTGTAGCTAACGTATGATCTCTTGAAAACAAGCTAGACAAACTAAGCGTAAGAATTGAAGACCAGCAGGAGATAAGAGAGTGCTGCACCCTAAAATTATGTGAGACTTGGCTCTCAGAGTCCCTGAGTCCACCATTCAACCACAGATGCACTCAGCACATCGGGCAGACCGGACTGAAGCCACAGGTAAAACGTGTGTGTGTGTGTGTGTTTATAAACAACTTGTGGTGTGGAGATGTACAGACTGTTTATAAGCACGGTTCGCCTGATGTGGAGTTTTTACTGCTGAAATGCTGTCCCTATTATCTACTGAGGGAATTCACTGCTGTGTTTTTGGCTGCTGTTTACATCTGCCCACAAAGCAGCTACACAGCAGCGCTATGCAAACTCCATGACATCATCAGCACAGTAGAGACGACCCATCCCGATGCTGTTTATATTGTTGCTGGTGACTTTAACCAGTGCAATTTACGGACTGTACTTCCCAAATATTACCAGCATGTGGAATTCCCACCCGCGATAAGAACACACTGAATCATGTTTACACCAACATACGCGGTGCATACAGATCAGCACCCCACCCCCACTTCGGACAGTCAGATCACATCTCCCTGTTTATGTACCCAGCCTACAGACAAAAGCTGAAATTAAAGGCTGGACGCCAGAGGCTGATAGCACCCTGCAAGACTGTTTTGCCTGCACAGACTGGGATGTGTTTAAAGCTGCAGCCACCGAGGAGGGCTCTTCTGTAAACATACAGGACTATGCTGAGTATGTGACTGGGTACATCAGCACGTGTGTTGACACCATCGTACCCACCATACAAGTCAGGAAGTTCCCCAACCAGAAACCCTGGATCAACAGTGAGGTATGTCAGATGCTGCGTGCTCACGCTCTTGCATTTAAATCAGGCAATGAGGTTGAGTACAAAGCTGCAAAGTATAGACTGAGGAAGGCTATAACAACAACCAAGAGGCAGTACAGAGAAAAGCTGGACAGCCTCTACTCCATTTCTGACCTGGGGCACATGTGGCAAGGCCTGCAACACATCACAGACTACAAGAGGACCAACAGCAGCACCACTAGCTCTACAGACAGCCTGCTGGACGATCTCAACATCTTTTACACCGGCTTTGAAGCCTCCAGCTACAGTGCAGAGAGGAGACACACACACACACACACACACACACACACACACACACACACACACACACACACACACACACACCCTCCACTAAAAGTCTTATCAGGCCAGGTAAACAAAGCACTGAGGAATATCAACCCCAGCAAGGCAGCAGGACCAGACAACATCCCTGGGTGGGCTTTCAGAGCATGTGCTGCCGAGCTGACTGACATTCTTACATCCATCTTCAGCCTCTCCCTCAACCAGAACATAGTCCCCTCCTGCTTCAAAACCACAACCATTGTCACCCTCCCCAAAAAGAGCCCGCCGACCAGTCTGAATGATAACAGGCTGGTAGCACTCACTCCAATCATCATGAAGTGCTTTGAGACAGTGGTGCTGCCCCTCATTCAGGACAGCATACTGGGTATCCTGGGCCCCCTGCAGTATGCCTACCGGCCCAACAGGTCCACCTCAGATGCCATCGCTGCAGCACTTCATAATTCTTTCTCCCACCTGGAATATAAAGACTCCTATATTAGGATGCTCATTGTCAACTACAGCTCCATCTTCAACACGGTCATCCCCCACAAACTCGCCGACAAACTGTCTTCACTTGGCCTGCACCCCACCCTCTGTGACTGGCTACTGGACTTTCTGACTGGCAGGCCCCAGTCTGTCAAGATGGGTAACAGGACCTCAGCCAGCATCATCACAAACACAGGTGTCCCACAGGGTTGTGTTATCAGCCCCATCCTCTACAGCTTCTTCACCCATGACTGTGTTGCCTCCCACAAGGACAATATCATCTTAAAGTTCGCGAATGACACAGCAGTGATAGGATGCATCACTGGTGGTGATGAAGCATCCTACAGGAAGGAGGTGGCCAGCCTGTTGTCATGGTGTGAGGACAACAACCTCACCCTCAACACGGACAAGATGAAGGAGATGATAGTGGACATGAAGAAGGGTAGGAGGAGACCCCATCAGCTGCTGTTCATCCGGGAGCTTGAGGTGGAGAGGGTGAGCAGCTTTAAATGCCTGGGCTTCCACATCAGCGAGGACCTTACATGGGCACGTAACACTACAGAGCTGGTTAAGACAGCTCAACAGTGGCTGTACTTTCTGAGGAAGCTGAAGAAGTTTGGCATGTCCCCCAAGATCCTCAACAATTTCTACAGCTGCGTCATCGAGAGCATCTTGAGCAACTGCATCACTGTGTGGTATGGCAGCACTATTGCCTTGGACTGCAAACACCTGGAGAAAGTGGTGGAGACAGTGGACAAGATCATCAGGACTCCACTCCCCTCTCTGCAGAACATCTACCACCACAGAGTCCAAAGGAGAGCTGACATCATCCTCCAGGATCCCAACCACCCCCAGCACAGAATGTTCACACTTCTACCCTCAGGCCGGAGGTACAGAAGTGTGAAATGCAGGACATCCAGACTAAAAAACTCCTTCTCTCCCTCTGCCATTAGACTCCTGAATAAAAAAAACACAAAAACAAACTAAATATAAATTGTATATCAAGGATTCAGTGTACCCCGCCCGGTATGGGGTTACCGGGGCCCCACCCTGGAGCCAGGCCTGGGGGAGGGGCTCGAAGGCTAGCGTCTGGTGGCCGGGTTTCCACCCATGGGACCCGGCCGGGCTCAGCCCGAAGGAGTTACATGGGTCCGCCCTCCAGTAGGTTCACCACCTGCAGGAGGGATCATGGAAGTCCGGTGCTATGTGGATTAGGTGGCAGTCAAAGGCGGAGACCTTGGCGGACTGATCCCAAGCTTTCTAAACTGGCTTTTGGTACGTGGAATGTCACCTCTCTGGTGGGGAAGGAGCCTGAGCTGGTGTACGAGATTGAGCGATACCGGCTAGATATAGTCGGCCTCACCTCAACACACAGCTCCGGTTCCGGAACCAGTCTCCTGGAGAGGGGCTGGAGCTTGGCCTTTTCTGGAGTTGCCCCGGGCGAGAGGCGACGAGCAGGGGTAGGTATTCTTGTATCGCCCCACCTTGCTGCCTCTATATTGGAGTTTTCCCCGGTGGACGAAAGGGTTGCTTCCCTGCGCCTTCGGGTTGGGAAACGGGTCCTGACCATCATTTGTGCCTATGCACCAAATGATGTTTCAGAGTACCCACCCTTTTTGGAGTCTGTGACTGGGGTGCTGGAGGGTGCTCCTCCTGGAGACTCCATTGTCCTACTGGGGGACTTCAATGCGCACGTGGGCAACGACAGTGAAACCTGGAGGGGGGTGATTGGGAGGAACGGCCTGCCCGATCTGAACCCGAGTGGTGTTCAGTTATTGGACTTCTGTGCTAACCACAGTCTGTCTATAACGAACATCATGTTCAAGCATAAGGGTGTCCATATGTGCACCTGGCACCAGGACACCCTAGGCCGCAGGTCGATGATCGATTTTGTTATCGTATCATCAGACCTGCGACCGTATGTCTTGGACACCCGAGTAAAGAGAGGTGCAGAGCTGTCAACTGATCACCACCTGGTGGTGAGTTGGATCCGATGGCAGGGGAGGAAGCCATTCAGACCTGGTAGACCCAAACGTATAGTGAGGGTGTGCTGGGAGCGTCTGGCTGAGGCCCCTGTCCGGGAGGTCTTCAACTCCCACCTCCGGAAGAACTTCAACCACATTCCGAGGGAGTCTGGAGACATGGAGTCTGAATGGGCCATGTTCTCCACCTCTGTTGTTGAAGCGGCAGCCCAGAGCTGCGGCCGCAAGGTGGTCGGTGCATCTCGTGGTGGCAACCCCCGAACCAAGTGGTGGACACCAGTGGTGAGGGGGGCCATTAAGCTGAAGAAGGAGTCCTATCAAGCTTGGTTGGCTTGTGGGACTCCCGAAGCAGCTGAGGTGTACCGGCAGGCCAAGCGGAGTGCAGCTCGGGTGGTTGCTGAAGCAAAAACCCGGGTATGGGAGGAGTTCGGTGAGGCCATGGAACAAGACTTTCGGTCGGCTTCAAAGAGATTCTGGCAAACTGTTCGGCGGCTCAGGAGGGGAAAGCAGCTCCCCGTCCACACTGTGTATGGGGCGGATGGGACACTGTTGACTTCAACTGGGGATATCGTCGGGCGGTGGAAGGAATACTTCGAGGATCTCCTCAATCCCACTGATACGCCTTCCACAGAGGAAGCAGGGTTTGGGGACGAGGGGGATGACTCGCCTATCACAGGGGCTGAGGTCGCCAAGGTGGTTAAAAATCTCCTTGGTGGCCGGGCCCCGGGGGTGGACGAGATTCGCCCCGAGTACCTCAAGGCCCTGGTTGTTGTTGGGTTGTCATGGTTGACACGCCTCTGCAACATTGCGTGGAGGTCGGGGGCAGTGCCTTTGGCATGGCAAACCGGGGTGGTGGTTCCTCTCTTCAAAAAAGGGGACCGGAGGGTGTGCTCCAACTTTAGAGGGATCACACTCCTCAGCCTCCCTGGGAAGGTCTATGCCAAGGTACTGGAGAGGAGAGTCCGGCCGTTGGTCGAACCTCGGATTCAGGAGGAGCAATGTGGTTTTCGTCCTGGCCGTGGCACATCGGACCAGCTCTTTACCCTCTCGAGAATTCTTGAGGGTTCGTGGGAGTTTGCCCAACCAGTTTACATGTGTTTTGTGGACTTGGAGAAGGCATTTGACCGCGTCCCTCGTGGATTTTTGTGGGGGGTGCTTCGGGAGTATGGGGTATCGGGCTTGTTGTTACGAGCTATTCGGTCTCTGTACGACCGTTGTGAGAGTTTAGTTCGCATTGCCAACACTCGGTCGGAGTCATTCCCAGTGAGAGTTGGACTCCGCCAGGGCTGCCCTTTGTCACCGGTCCTGTTCATAATTTTTATGGACAGGATTTCTAGGCGCAGCCAGGGAATGGAGGGTGTCATGCTTGGTGACCACAGGATCTCATCTCTGTTGTTTGCAGATGATGTTGTCCTGTTGGCTTCATCCAGCAATGACCTACAGCTCTTGCTGGGACGGTTTGCCGCTGAGTGTGAAGCGGCTGGGATGAGAATCAGCACCTCCAAGTCCGAGTCCATGGTCCTCAGCCGGAAAAAGGTGGATTGTCCTCTCCGGGTTGGGGACAGGCTCCTGCCCCAAGTGGAGGAGTTTAAGTATCTTGGGGTCTTGTTCACGAGTGAGGGGAAAATGGAGCGAGAGATCGACAGACGGATTGGAGCAGCATCTGCAGTGATGCGGACGTTGTACCGGTCTGTTGTGGTGAAGAGGGAGCTTAGTTCTAAGGCAAAGCTGTCGATTTACCAGTCAATCTACGTTCCTACTCTCACCTATGGTCACGAGCTTTGGGTAATGACCGAAAGAACGAGATCGCGGATACAAGCGGCTGAAATGAGCTTTCTCCGTAGGATTGCTGGACTCACCCTCAGAGATAGGGTGAGGAGCTCAGTCATCCGGGAGAGGCTCAGAGTAGAACCGCTGCTCCTCCACATTGAAAGGAGTCAGTTGAGGTGGTATGGGCATCTGATTAGGATGCCTCCTGGACGCCTCCCACTTGAGGTGTTTCAGGCACGTCCCACTGGGAGGAGACCCCGGGGCAGACCCAGGACTCGGTGGAGAGACTATGTCTCCCAGCTAGTCTGGGAACGCCTTGGTATCCCCTCTGAAGAGCTGGAGCAGGTGGCTGGGGAGAGGGAAGTCTGGGCTTCTCTGCTTGAACTGCTGCCTCCGCGACCCGGACCTCCGGAAAAGCGGTAGAAGATGGATGGATGGATGGACAAAAACAAACTCCAGACACAGCTTTGCAAATAGGAACTCACACACTAGTTGCTAAATTTGCACATTGCTCACTTGCATGGGGTACATAGTCTCATCCCGTCTTATGTCCATATCACCTCTGCTGCTAAATTATCATTGTTCAATCTACTGGGTATTATCATTACAGAAAAATTCTCACACTAGGCGCTAATTTGTACATTGCTCATTTGCACATTGCTCATTTGCAAATTAATCATAGGCTTATGCCTTCTCAGGTTCATATCATCTCTGATATTAATATACCATTGTCCATTATAGTTATCCAGTAAATTTTTCAATTTTAATCATTCTTCTTGTTTCTCTACTTTAACTGCTTTAACTGCTTTAACGGTCCTAATTGCCTAATGTGTGTTATTAGTATTCATTAGTATTAGTACTTAGTATTAAGGTGTGTTTAAGCTGTCCTTATTGCCTAATCTGTGTTATTAGTGTGTGTTAGTAGTATTCATTAGTATTAGGTGTGTTATTACCTTATTAGTATTGATGTGTATCTGTTACCTTGGCATTCGTTCGGAGAGCAGAGTAAGAATTTCATTGCTCAGGAAATGTTGCATTTCTTAACTGTGCACATGCTAATAAAGCCTTTGAAACTTGAATCTTGAAATATGCAGTCTTAGGCTCCATGGCTGATTTTGTTATTGATATGTGTTGCAAGTCATAATAAACACTTTTTAAACATGTTAAAAGTAAAAAAAAAAAAAAAATAGTCGATTTTGATTGCAGTGGCACTTCAACCAGTTATTTTGTGCAGCTGAGAAAAAAATTGTCCCTTCTAAATGTAGCCAGTAACTGCTGCTAAACATCTCAATCAGCATGAAGACGTCTATTGTCATTTCACACACATGTAAACTAAATATTGTCAGGTGCAAAAGTCAAAGTAGCTGTTGAGTTGGTACTGCTGAAGACCCAAAACGTGAAGCACAACACTGGTAGCGAGCCGATGGCTCATAGTTAGCATGCTAGTGATTTCTTCTGCACACTTTGCTCACTTTTCTTGCCATTTCAGATGAAACAAAGAGTCCATCACCACAAAAGTATTGTGATTTTACGATGTTATCCTTCTTTTTGCTTTTCTCCAGATTGTCCAGGTCAGCTGATGAAATTTTTGCACACCGAGAGGTTTCCACAGAAAGCTTGACTTCTTTTCTTCTCCACCTCATCTTCTGATGGCCATTCATAATTTAACTCAAATGTTATATTTGGAAAAATGTCCATTGTTTTGCCATATTCCATTAATATTGCCTTAAAGTGGTGGCCTAATGGTTAGAGATGTGGACTGGTGAGTGGAGGGTCACAGGTTTGATCCCTGGACCAGCAGGATCAGATCTGGGTGGGACAGATAACATTGCAGTGTTTGCCCCACCCTCCTTAACCCCACTGTGGTGCCCTTGAGCAAGGCCCTTAACCCCAACTGCTCTAGTGGAGCTGCTCAGTGGCCACAGGTCAGTCTGTGGTTGTACTGGGCAGCTTCCAGGTGTGAGTGTGGACAGGGCATCCTTGAAAAAGAGAGGTTGCCTCTCAATGGAACCACCCTGTAAAAATAAAGGTTAAATAAGATAAAAAAAAATAAATTAAAAAGTGCTGACGAGGAGTCAGCAGTAAATAACGGTTTGTAATTAATGGTTACTAGAACACCTTTGAAGCGGAGTGATACATATCCAATGGAAGCTGGAGTGCATTCATCATGGATTTTAGTAACTCCCGGAATCCGTATTATCCAATCAAATCGCTCGGTCAGAACTAACTGTTGCATAAAAAGATTAATTTCCTGGTTGTGCTGATTCACGTCACTAAAGTAGACATGCTAACAGTTCTTGTACCATGCTGGGGAAAAATAACAAAATTGGCCTGAAAGACACGGCACGTGTGGATTAATGAATAACCTGGGACCATGGATATCTAGTGGGGTAACTAGATTTTACAGAGAAGAGTCCTAAAATCCCCAGTTAGGCTGTTAGCTAGCTTGCTAGTTAAGCTATAGCTATGAGAGGTCTCAGGCTGAGTAGGAATCTTCCTGTTCTCCTGTATACCACACTACCCAGGAGGCAGCTCTGTACCAGGTCTGTTAAGTAATCATATGATGACCTCACAGAAGAGAACAGCCAATCCAAATGAGGCATTCCAGATCACTCTGTAGTCCTAGATTCTGCGGGAGAGAAGAACGCCTGTGCACGAGGACCAGTGTTGCCAGGTTTCACGAGAGAAACAAGCAACCAGCTCTATGGAAACAAGCCCCCCCAAAAAAGCCCAGCAGGCAACCTACCACATTGTGTAAAATAGAGGCTTCTTGATAACATATATCGATATATAGATTTATTTTTGTTTGCAGTGAATTGAGTGTAAACAGTCAGCACTGAATAACGGAATTTTATGAACTCTTATTAAAGGAAAATACATATGCATTCTGCATAAGCAACAGCAAATTTATAGTAAACACAGTCAACATAAAAACTTTG
This sequence comes from Pholidichthys leucotaenia, assembly GCA_020510985.1. NCBI lineage: Eukaryota > Metazoa > Chordata > Actinopteri > Cichliformes > Pholidichthyidae > Pholidichthys > Pholidichthys leucotaenia. The sequence continues at coordinate 90,341,937 of CM035836.1, forward strand.
AATAAATTAAACTCTGATCAACAGAAAAGGTGTGTACATCCTACATAAGCAACAGCACTAAACACGATTACAGTTTAGTGATGTGCGATGATGGGAGTTGTTGTCCGCTAGCGTTTTAACAAAAACTAAATATTACTCTGTTATTATACGACAGTCGACAACTTTATTTATGTGGAAAGTTATCTTTTAAATTGACAAACATCATATATGTAACTCGTGGCAAAATTTGACCAAGATCAAAAGATAATTTTGCTCTTGCTATTCATTTCAATGGAGATTTTTTTTTTTTCGATTTAAGGTCCCATATGCACTGATCTGTATAAAAAACCCTAGATATCTCACGCCCCCTAGATATCTCACACCCCGGGCAGTGCGGTGGTGGGGTGGTTAGCACTGCGGCAGCACAGTAACTCATCCTTGGCCGGGGGATCCTGGGTTTGATCCCAGCCCCCAACCAACAGTGATCTGTGTGGAGTTTGCATGTTCTCCCTGTGTCTGCATGGGTTTACTCCGGGATTTCTCCGGTTTCCTCCCACATGCCAAAAACATGCATGTTAGGTTAATTGGCATCAAAACTGGGGATTCTAAATTGCCCATAGGTATGACTATGAGAGTGAATGGTTGTCTGTCTCTCTGTGTTGGCCTTGCGATGGACTGGCGATCTGTTCAGGGCGTACCCTGCCTCTCGCCCAAAAGATGCTGGGATAGGCTCCAGCCCCCCCGCGAGCCGAAAAGGATTAAGCGGAAGAAGATGAATGAATGAATATCTCACGCCCCATTAGCGAGTACAGAGCTGAGTGGAGTCGGGCGGGTTACTGGTCTCTATAGAAAAACTGGATGGATCATTGTCCGCCAGAAGTGAAGCCCCTGGCCTGGCACTTTTACCTCAATAACTTCCCCAAAAATTAACAGATTTTGAACTTCTTGGTATGGAGACACAGCTTATAATCTTGCGCAACTGGTGAACTATAGAAATCGAGCTGACATTATGTTTAGCGGCCATCGATTTGGATGTACTTGTGTTTTGGGTGTATGAATATGGTGGCCAGGTAGCGGGCACCGTAACCACGAAACGGGGGCGTGGATGGGTCCTGTAAACAAACCAACTATCGCGCTTGTGTTTTGTGGGGAGCTGGGAGAGCTGTCACACAGACAGCAAAGCAAGCCCAGATAAGCAACTACACGTTAAAAAAAACAAGCCCAAACATCCACAACCAATGACTGATGAGATTTGCAAGCACCTTTAGAGAAAAACAAGCCCAAACGATAAGTGGACTTGTCAACTATGAGGAGGACTTTGGCCTGTTTGACTTTGCAGACCATATAATGCAACCAAAATCCTACATAATGCACCAAAGCTAAAAGGAAACCCCTAAAAGTATAAAAAGGGCTCTTTAAAAATCACATGAAGTTTTAGTTATTAAACCTGGACCTGCCCTATAATGACTGCAGATAAATGTTTTTTTTAATGTATAATAAAACAGGTAAAATCTGTGGAGTTAAAAATTAAATAGTACAAATTCAACTGCATCCAAAGATTTTTTGTTTTCTCTTCTTTCAGTCATAACAGACATAGATAGGATAGGTTTACTTCAGACACCTTTGATCTCTAACCTGCCACCATGCCACTTCATGCTGTTATTGTACCAGACACTCATCATCATCATCATCATCATCATCATAGCAGTCTGTCGTGGGCGACAATGACTGTTTCATTTAGGTCTGATTAGATTCCTCCACACAGCTCTGTCCTTAGCCTTCTGCTGCCAGGAACTCGTGTCTATGCCCAACTTCTTCAAGTTTCTTTTTACATTGTCTTTAAATCTGAGCCTTGGTCTACCCTGATTGCGTTTGCCCTCGCATAACTGTGAGTAGAGTAACTGCCGAGGGAGACGCTGGTGGTCCATCCTCTCAACATGTCCGAGCCATCTCATTCTCATCTGTATTAGCATATCCTCCATTGATGGTAGACCAGCTCGTTTCAACACTTCTATGTTGGATATCTTGTCTTTCTATGAGATGTTCATTATGGCTCGAAGGTGTCTCATCATGTACGCGTGGAGTTTCTTCACCTGCGCTCTGTAGACAGTCCAAGTTTCAGCACCGTACAATAGAGTAGCCAGTACTGTCGCTCTGTACACTTTGCATTTCACGCGGATTGACACGTCGATTGTTCCACAGTCTCTCCCTCAAGTTTCCAAACACAGCGCTCGCTCTTCCCATTCTGAGAGATAGTTCATCCTCCAGCCTAGCATTCTCTGAAACAGTACTCCCTATGTATTTGAAAGTCTTGCACTTGACTAGTGGTTCTGTACCAATGCTGATCTCTTCTGGTAGTGATGTTGATAACTGGAACTTTGGTGGTTGATAAAGGCACTCTGTCTTCTTGATGTTGATTTGGAGGCTGAATTGGCTAGCTGCTCTTGCAAATTTCTCCACTAAAGATTGCATATCTTCCACGCTGTGTGCAACTAGAGCACTGTCATCGGCAAAGAGCATTCCTCTTACTATCTTTATCGATGTCTTATTCTTGGCTTTAAACTGTGCCACATTGAACAAGTCTGCTTCTTTCCTTGTTTGAATGTATACTCCTTCTGAAGTGTCTTTGAAGGCCACCTCAAGCATGGCTGCCAGATGTAGCGAGAAGAGTGTAGGTGTCAGCACACACCCTTGTTTCACCCCGTTGCTTACTGAAAAGTCTTCAGATACTGAACCACTCATTGCCACGTTTGCTTTTTTTTTTTTTTTTTTTTTGTTACTTATTTGTACCCGTAGGTAGATTTGGTTTGCAGTCTGGTGACAAGCCACCGGCTGCTGGTCGCTGCGTGCGCGAGCGCCCTAAACCTACATGTTTTTGGTATGCGGGAGGAAACCGGAGAAATCCCGGAGTAAACCCACGCAACACGGGGAGAACATGCAAACTCCACACAGCTCACTGTTGGTCGGGGGCTGGGATCGAACCCACGATCTCATGATCCCCGTGATCCCCCGGCCGAGGGTAAAACTGTGCTGCCACAGTGCTAAACCACTGCGCCACGGTGCTGCACTGTGCAGCACCGTGCAGAAATTTGCTTGCATACCTGTATGGAGTGCCTCGATCAGGCTGACAGACTTCTCTGTACAACCATATTTCTTGAGTACCTGTCAAAGTCCTTGTCGTGAAACAGTTTTGAAGGCTTTACTGAAGTCTATGAAGACTACATAAAGTGGCATGTTCTGTTCGATACACTTTTCTTGAACCTGTTTCAAGCAGAAAATCACGTCCATTGTGCTTCTTCCACTTCTAAAGCCGCACTGGGTTTCCGGTAGTACATTCTGCGAGATGTGTTCACTGAGTCTGTTAAGTAGTACACGTGAGAGAATCTTACAAACAGTGGCTAGTAGTGCTATACCTCGGTAATTTCCACAATCCTTCCTGTCACCTTTCTTGAACAAGGGCACGGTACTTGCATCCTTCCAGTCTTGAGGTACTTTCTGGGCATCCCATATCTCTTGGATGAGCTTGTGCAGGCAGTTGGTCAGCTGAACACCACCAAATTTCCACACTTCTGCTGGAATCCCATCCCTTCCGGGAGCTTTACCATCCTGCGTTGTCCTGATAGCTGCCATTAGTTCATCAAAATTTGGTGGTTCATCCAGACTTGATACAGCTGGTCGCTGCACTAGAGCTTCTTTAGCCTCTTCAGTGAGATCTCCAGGGTTGTTTAGTAGTTGGTCAAAGTGGTCTGCAAATCTGTCCGGGATCTTGTCTTTCTCCTGCAAAACCATTTCACCATCCATAGCCTTTAGTTGGATCAGTCCTCTTGGTTTAGGGCCGTAGATTTCTCTCAAACCTGTGAAGAATGTTTTCATGTCCTTTCTGTCTGCTGCAGTTTGAAGTTTCTTCGCTTTTTCATCCCACCAGTTGGACTTCATCTCTCTGGTGTACTTCTGTAGCTCACTCTGAGCCTTTGAGTATTTCTTCTTTTTCGACCTTGTGTTACACTGTAGGTTTTCCTGCCTAGCTGTATTCCTCGCTTCTAGTAGTTTCTTCAGGTGTTCATCATGCTCATCAAACCAATCTTGATGTTTCCTCTCAGGGTAGCCTAATACATCACTCACAGTCTGATACACCGTATCCTTCAGTGTTGCCCATTTCTCTTCTATATCATTCTCTGAGTTGTTGCTGTCCCAGTCTTTCAAGTTTTCATCCATTTCCTGTGTAAGTTCTTCCTGCTTCTTTTGGCCTTTCAGTGCACTAGTATTTAGCTTCCGTGGTGGCTTCGCACCCATCCTGCAGTGCTGTTTTCGTCTGCAAATCCTTAATCTAGATCTCAGCATAACATGATCAGTGCCACAGTCCGCACCTCTCATTGCTCTGGTGTCCAATACATCCCTTCTGTATCTCTGCCTGAATATAATGTAGTCTAATAAGTGCCAGTGCTTGGATCTTGGGTGCATCCATGTCTTCTTGTGTGTGTCCTTGTGCTTAAATAGAGTGTTGGTTATCACAAGGCTGTACTCTGAACACAGTGCAAGTAGAAGTTCTCCATTAGCATTGCACTTGCCTACTCCATGACTGCCTAGCACTCCTTTCCATTTCTCAGTGTCCGAACCAACTCTGGCATTAAAATCTCCAACGAGAATCAGCCTGTCATCAGTCGGTACACTCCTGATAGTCTCACGTAAATCACTGTAGAACTCTTCCTTCACCTCCTCTGTGTTGGTCATTGTTGGGGCATATACACTGATGAGTGTGGCATACATCTTCCGCTGTAGTGGGAGTCTCATAGTCATTATCCTGTCGTTGATTGGCACCGGTTCCCCATCAAGCATTGCTGCTATCTCCTTTCTAATTGCAAAGCCCACTCCTGCTTCTCTCCTTTCTTGAGTTGATCTCCCACTCCAAAAGAAGATGTACCCATGGTCTTCCAAGCTGTCATATCCAGGCAATCTTGTTTCACTAAGTGCAGCTATGTCTACATTGTACCTGTTCATTTCCAGGGCCACAAGCGCGGTCTGTCTTTCTGGGCGCTGTGATGTTGTTCTGTCCAACAGAGTGCGTACATTCCATTCTGCTACAGACAAGGTTGCTGTTTTCCTCTTCTTTTGTCTTCCTGCTCCTAGCTTACTTTTCGCTGCCTGTCGGAGTGTGAACAGATCAGCGCGGCCCTTGTAAGCCCGGGCGGCATCCGAGCCGGTATGAGTTGCTTTCTGATTGACCACTTCATGAAACTGCTTGCAAAGTATTTGAGTACTGCTAGCTTTTGCTGGACTAGCAGCACATTCTTGGCAGATAAAGGTAATATCAGTGGCAAGGACAAGCCAAGACAAACTGACTCCAGTATCTATTGCAGTGACTGACCAGATGAAAGGTTTGTTTATCTCTGCTCTTTGTGTAGTGCATGTCACAATGCACCGACTGGCACAGTCCACCACAGACCTTGTGACAGATGTGGTTATCTGCCAGGATGTCCAGTCTCACCCTGTGTAACTGGGAGTGCTCCACCACAGACCTGTGACAGATATTGTTTTTAGTTCTGCCAGGACACCCTGTTTCACCCTCCACACCCTCGGAAGGGCGGGGATGCCGGTTGAGGCGCCGACCCATGTGGGCACCCAGCACACGTGTCGGCACCCAGCACAATGCAGACTGATAATATTCACGCTCAGCAGGGATTTGCATACAACCAAAAGAACCACAGGAGACAGTCAGACGGGACTGAATGCATGCATCTTCTGTGCCAACCAATGTCATGCTAATCATGTGTATTGACCGATGTGTATTGACAGATGTGTATTGGATGACAGTTGATATGCTTATGTGCCTTGCATTCTCTGTCTGTATCACTGTATAAAAGAGCTCACTCACAGCGCACTGACACAGTGCTGAGTGTGTCTCGTGATGGAGGACCAGACACTAGAGGGTGCTTTTTCCCCCAATATATAAGAACTGCTGGTAAAAATGCATTCTGTTTTTGCTTACTGGTGGAGGACATTCATGGATATGTTACCCTATAAAAAGTCATATAATTTGCCATCTATAAACATATATGGACAAGAAATGGATATTTTGTTCTTTATGATCAATATCCAGAAAATCACATCTACCAAGTGCTCTCTACGCACCTCATATGTGGTGGTGTGAGAATAGTTGGTTCTATTCATTTTAGAGTTTTGATTATTTTTTTTTCCAACTTCTTATTACTATATTTTGGCACATATTTAAGAGCCATGTGAAGAATTGAGGCTTTAGAGCTGAGTTATGTGTGTTTGATGTCTTGTAAACAGTATTTAATTTTACGGGGCTGTTCATAAAATGTGTGTTGTGTAAAATTTTGAAATCCAACAATTTCGTACAGGTTTAACGTCAAATAATGCATGTTGTGTATGAATGGTCATTGAGACATAGGCAAGTTTTAGCTAAAAAATGGTGAGTTTTGTTGCTTTGCTCTAATACTCTGAATACAGTATTCCAGAGACATTTTACTGCATTTAAACGTGGATAATGCAGAATCTGTGTTTGAGTCTGTGCTGCAACTGCCGGACTTTATTTTAAGAGATTTTCATGGACACAGCAAAGAAAAGAGAGACAAGAGGAGGAAACACGGAAAGCGTGGAGGCGTAAGATTAAATCTGAGGAGGCGTCAGCTTAACTGCATTCCTCTTCCTTCCATTATTATGGGGAACGTACAATCCCTGAGAAATAAAGTGAATGAAATTTAAGGGAATGTACGATATCAGAAGGACTTCAAGAAATGCTGTCATGGCTTACACGGAGATGTGGCTTACGGCGCATGACCGGGACCCGGACCTGAGTATTGACGGCTTTGGAGCCCCACTTCGCTCGGATCGGCAGGAAGAGGTAACGTGGAAACGTCAGGGGGGCGGCGTATGTTTATACATTAATAAACAGTACTGCACATCTGTCACAGTCAGAGAGCGCATCTGTACACCCGATGTGGAGCTTCTGTCCCTATCGCTACGCCCCTTTTATCTGCCCCGCGAGTTCCCCCAACTTTTCATAACAACTGTGTACATTCACCTGAGGGCGGACGCTGACTCCGCCTCCAGCACCGTCTTTGATGTGGTACAGCGGTTGTAGTCGATTTCCCCAGAGGCTCCAAACTTTATTCTTGGGGATTTTAACCATGTTTCTTTAAAGAAGACACTTAAAAACTTTTATCAGTATGTCTCCTGCCCAACCAGGCGAAAAAAGACATTGGACCTGTGCTATGGATCCATAGAGAGGGCCTATAAATCACTTCCCCTTCCTCCTTTAGGATCCTCAGATCACAACTGTGTACATTTGCTGCCCACATATAAAACTGCTCTCAGAAGAGGCAAGGCGAAGACCAGAGACATAGACGTGTGGACAGAGGATTCAGTGCACTGCCTCCAGGAATGCTTTAACTGTACGGACTGGGAGGTGTTCACACTGTCCTGCGGAGATGATTTGGACTCTTTGGTGGATGTCACATGCTCATACATGGCTTTCTGCAGAGATATGATCGTTCCACGTAAACGTGTCAAAATATATCCCAACAACAAGCCATGGGTTACAAAATCAGTTAAATTCTGCTTACAGAGGAAAGCACTTGCCTTTAAACAGGGGGTTGTTTCTGAGCTGCAGGTTGCCACAAAAGAGCTGAAGTCCAAAATTTTAAGAGCAAAACAGAATTATAAATCAGAGTTGGAAAGCAAGATGGCAACAAAGAAACTTGGTTCAGCCTGGGCCAGTATGAAAACTATTGCAGGCCTTCAGAGCACAGAGTGTAGTAATCGTGTGTTTTTAGATGGTTTTAATTCAGACACAGAGCTGGCTAATGCTCTTAATTGTTTTTATGGTCGTTTTGATTCCTTTGATTTTAGCACAAAAACCCAACAAAAACTCAAAGACAATCAGCACTTTAATATTGAGGTGCAGGATATTAAAAGGGCGTTCTGTGCTGTAAAAGCGAACAAAAGTCAGGGCCCTGATAATATATGTGGGCGATTGGTAAAGTCCTGTGCACATGAATTGAGTCCTGTATTTCACTACATTTTCAATAAGTCCTTACAGACACAACATGTGCCTAAGATCTGGAAAGATGCCGTGGTTGTCCCCGTTCCAAAATCCAGCTGTCCTAAAATGGTAAACGACTTTAGACCAGTTGCTTTGACTTCAATTTTAATGAAAATTTTTGAAAAACTGGTCAGATTTGAGGTCCTACAGCAGACTGAGCATGCATTGGATCCTCTGCAGTCTGCCTATAGGCCTCACAGAGGAGTGGAGGATGCCACTGTCACTCTGTTTAACATGCTTTTTAAACATCTGGATTTTAATGGGACACACGCCAGGCTTTTATTTGTGGACTTTTCTTCCGCCTTTAATACAATCCAACCTCATATTTTAGTTGAAAGGCTCCTGCAACAATTTGATTTAAGCAATAATCTGGTGGGTTGGATTCTGGATTTCTTAACCAACAGGACACAGAGAGTAAGGGTCGATGGTACATTGTCTGATCAAAAGTGCTCTTCTACTGGCTCTCCTCAGGGGTGTGTGTTGTCACCGCTACTCTTCATCCTGTACACAAACATGTGTCGGAGCAGACATGACAACAGACACATTATAAAGTATGCTGATGATTCAGTTGTTGTCAGTCTCCTCCAGGATGGTGAGAGTGGCCACGGCCCAGTAGTTGATGATTTTGTTCACTGGTGTGAGGATTCCTACCTGCAGCTGAATACTGTCATGGTTCGAGCGCTGATCCCGTCCGTGCTTGAGCCATGCACTATCTCTGCCTATTTGACAGCTGTGTGTCCCTTTTGGCTCCCTGGGCCTTTATTGTGACAGCGCTCGGAGGGGCTTCCGGCTGTCAGACTTGACAGCTGAGCCGCATTTCGCCTCATCAGCGGTACTCCACTTAAGAGGGCAGCTGGGAACGGAAAGGCGCGGCAGTCTCGTCAAAAACCTACGTTCTACGTGTCTACATTCAAGTGTAGACAATCCTTCGTCTATATTCGTGTGTTACCTTATGTACCCATTTTCCTTTGTTATTGACCGTGTTCATTGTAGTGTGTTTTAGCCCCCCGTGGCTTGTTATTTTGTTCCTTTTCTGTTCTATTAATAAACTGTGCAAACTCACTGGCGATTTGTGGCGTCTTATGATGGCTCGTGAGGGCCATCCATGACAGTAGACTGCCGCCAGACGGAGATGCCTATCGCCGTGAGTTTTGCCTAATTGGACTTGTTCTTTCCTCTCTGGGTGCCTGTGCGCTGGGAGATTATGACATCATTCAGGGGCCGCGTTCGGAGCCTGGGCTATGAGCTGGCGGAGGCTCTGGACTTCGTAGATTGAACGTTCGTCACCGCTACCCTCTACGACTCTCCCAGCGACATACGCCGGCACCTGCACCTCGCTGAGGACATCCTGAATCGCCTTCCTCACTATTCCGACCACCTCGAAGTCGTTGCGAGGAAGGCGGACATCACCGTACAACGGGAGATATTCCGTAGGCTGCAGGGAAACTTCGGCAGGAAGCCGAAGAGGAGGCATCCTCGCTCCTCGCTTCGGAATCCCGTTCCTGTCCCCGCTCCAGGCCAGGAAGTCACACAGTCCAGGGGTGATTCCCGAAGAAGCCCGAACCTCTCCTTCGTCTCGCCCTTTGCCGGTGACCGTCGTCACACAGCAAACAAAGGGTCTCAGTGACAATCCCGTCCAGATCCTGCTCCGGGTCGTCGCAGGAACCCAGCCTCCCAGTCAGCGGCATCCCCTATGTCACTACAGGAGGGAATCCCCGCAGTTGCTTCCCCCGGGTCATCTGTCTCAACTGTTCCGTCAGTCCCTGGTGCCCGGACCGCCTCGACTGTCCCCCCCTCCTCCTCGATGTCATCGCCGGCTGCTGCGAGTGCTGCGAGTCATGCTTCTACTCGGTCCATCAGCAATCGCCTACGAGCGGCTCCTTCTCGTCTTCCCGAGGGGCCTGCCATCACGATCCAATGGGGAAAGGGAGAAACAAAGTTCACTACAGCAGGCACCATCCATCCTCCGGGAGACAGGCAAGTGCAAGTTCATTTATCTCCCCGTAGTTGTGATTTGCCTTGTCTGACTCCTGGGGGTGGAGTTTGGGGTTCGCAGTCCCTCAAGCTCCCACCACCTGCTGTAGATTCTGTCACTAAACCTGCTGCCTCTGTGTCTCCCTCCGCTGAGCGATCCACGACGCCAGGCCTACGTCGCCGGACGAGGAGGGGGCCTGCAGTTCTGGAGAGTCTGGTTCCAGCCCCGCAGCCGCATCATGGGAAGAGGAGGAGAACGGACTGCAGCGTGGAGCCTGCGCCGCCGACGAAGCGTCCCCGGGTCTCTACAGATGAGTGGTCTGGTCCAGCAGGTCGAGGGTCCCCTGCCACCACGCCATGCGGGTCGTCGGCGTGGACGTTAATGCCGGAGGGTCCTCAGGCTGCGGAGACCATCATGCTAGCTGTGGAGCCCGCCGCAGCCGAGTGGGAGCCAGACAACGACCTTCTTCATCCTGAACCTGGATCATCGAAGTCCTGGATGGTGACAGAACCCGAGTGCAGGCAAGTGCTCTACCTTATTTTCCTTCTTTCAATTTTGGAGCATTTTTGCCTGTGTCTCGGGGAGACGAGCCAGGGGCAGCCATCCGCTGCACCCAAACTCGTCTCGCTGAGCTCTGTCGCTACCGGTGATTCTGATCCCAGTTCTATCCTTTCTCCTGAGCCTTCTCCCAGGTTCACCGGTGCGGAGCAAATCCCGGTTGCTGTACTGGAGGTTCCGGGTTCGGGGTTGGAGGTCGTCACTGGTACTGCGCCGACCCAGTCGGGGTCCATCGCCGGTGCAGCTGTGACCCAATTGGGGTCCATCGTGGGTGCAGCACCGGTATGGTTCAAGGTCGGTGAAGGAGCTGCAGACCCTCTGCCGCCTGACATTGTACTGGCTCATCGTCATCATCATCCCCCTCATCGTCATCGTCATCACCATCCCAGTGCATTGCCACCGGGGTCCGTTGGGGTTCCCTACGTTCGACCCGGCTCTCCCACATCTTTTCCCTCGCCGGGGAGGCCGTCACCAATTGCTTCCCCACGGTTCTGGTGGCTGAGAGAGGCGGGTCGGCCGCCTGAGGAACTTTTTCACCAGTTTGGAGCCGTGGGTCGGCCACCCGACATACTGTGCTTTCAACTGGGCGACCTGGTTCGGCCGCCGGAGGTTCCGACTTTCCGGGCCTGGGACTGGGGTAGGCCCCCGAACATGTCCTTTTCCCTTTAATTACCCTTTGGCCATTGGACGCAGGGAGACCGCCGGAACTGCTCCTGTTTTTTTGGACTCTGCCTGTCGTCATCCTCATTTGTTGGGTGGTCCCACAGAGGTATTAGGTCATTCTGTGTGGTTGTTCCCATCTGTGTATTTGCTGTTGTTAGCATGTTTTTTTTTTCCTCCTCTCCCCTCTCCTGTCTGAGGGATGAAACGTGCCTAACTCTTGGTGTTTTTGCTTTTTGCCCTGCTCTGTGTGTTTACTGTACGTTACGGAGTATTGTGTTTTCTGTTAACCATACTTAGTAATTGCCTCATTTGTGCCCTGTTCTAATTATCGTTTGTGCGTTATGGAGTATTGTGTTTTTCTTTTAACCTTACTCTGTAATTGCCTCATTTGTTCCCGGTCTTCGTTATGATGTTTTTTTTCTCTCTCCTGCTGATTCTCGCCCTCCAGGCCTTGCCCCCCATCCGCCCACCCTGGGGGGTGGGTGGGTGGGTGGATGGGGGGCTTGGGTGTCATAGGGCGCTCGTAGTTCACCCTTGTGGGGGAGGTACTTTCATGGTTTGAGCGCCGATCCCGTCCGCGCTCAAGCCATGCACTATCTTCGCCTATTTGACAGCTGTGTGTCCCTTTTGTCTCTTCGAGTCTTTATTGTGACAGCGCTCGGAGGGGCTTCCGGCTGTCAGACTTGACAGCTGAGCCGCATTTCGCCTCATCAGCGGAACTCCACTTAAGAGGGCAGCTGGGAACGGAAAGGCACGGCAGTCTCGTCAAAAACCTTTCCATGGTCAGACGCTATTGAGCACCCCGCTGTTCAAGCATAGAGAATCCTTCGTCTATATCCGTAAGCGTGTTACCTTATGTACCCATTTTCCTTTGTTATTGACCGTGTTCATTGTAGTGTGTTTTAGCCCCCCGTGGCTTGTTATTTTGTTCCTTTTCTGTTCTATTAATAAACTGTGCAAACTCACTGGCGATTTGTGGCATCTTATGATGGCTCGTGAGGGCCATCCATGACAAATACGACAAAAACTAAAGATATGATTATTGATTTTAGGAGGAAAACTCCCAGGCACGAAGTCACTGTACTAAAAGGCCAGACCACTGAATGTGTACAATCCGACAAATATCTTGGGACTATTATTGATAGTAATTTAAACTTTGAAGAGAACTGTGAAAGGGTGTGCAAAAAGGGTCAGCAACATTTGTATTGTTTAAGGAAACTTGCACGCTTCCAAATTGACCGAACCATAGTGATAATGTTTTATCGGGCTTTTATTGAATCTGTTTTATCCTTTTCTTTAGTGTCATGGTTTGGTCAGATAAAACTGAAACAGAGGAAATCCTTGAATCAGGTAGTTAGATGGTCCAGTCGTTTGCTTAGTGAGTCACAGCTGAGCCTGACATCCCTGTACACCAGACAGGTACAGAGGATTGCTACCTCCATTTTAAATGATGACTCCCACCCTTTGCACTGCCACTTTCAGCTTCTTCCCACCAGACAGAGGTTTGCTGTCCCAAAAAGTAAAACCCAGCTCTACAAAAACAACTTTGTTCCTGCTGCTGTCAAAGAGTTGAACAAGTTGTAACAATATATTGCACATAATTTAGTTACCTATTTATTAATTTTATTTTATATTTACTTATTTTTGTAGGTTTTTTTATTTGAACTCTAAATCTTTTATTGGGCTTTAGACTTTTGAGTTTTTAACCTCTTTGACTAGTCTTTAACTTTTTAATATGACCCTTCTCTCTTATCTCTGTTTTTTCTCTCATCTCTTTGTCTTATATCCTGATTGATGGAGCCTTGAGTATTTTGATCATGTTTATAGTCAGCTTCATGTGTGCCTGTGTTTGTGTTCATGTTGAATGTAAGTGTGGTTTGTAAATATGGATGTCACCTGACTGCAAAACAAATCTACCTACGGGTACAAATAAAGTAACCTGAACCTGAACCCTACTCTAAACTCATGGAGTTCTTAACAGGACTGAAGTTTTTAATTGTTATTTCACACAAGGCCACCAGGTGTCACCCTCTACCTACAGATGCTGAGTTGGGCTCACTTTTCCTCAACACACTTTGTTGATGTGCTACAAGTAAAACATGTTTATTTGAGGTTTTCATAGTTGGTAATATTCAGACACGTTACCGGCATGTGCTAATCATTTTATTCTACATTAGCATACAAAATATCAATCAATCAATTGATTGATTTAGACATTGTCACCATTTGTTCTCCAACAAGGTTTTCCTAAAGGCGAAACAGACATCAGATTCTCCAGTCTTTTGTTCTGATCCTCCAGTTCGTCTAAAAATGTTCTGTGATTCCTCACCTGCAGGTGGGAAAGACTTGGAAGGCTACCCACAACATGTCATAGGACCAAAACATCTTGATGCCACCTACTTAGAATAGAATAGAAGAATAAAATTGGCTTTAATGTCATTGTCCAGTAGTACAGTACAACGAAATTGTGGGTGCTCCACCAGGCTACTGAGCAGTAAAGTAGGAGAGAAGGATTAGATGAAACGTGGTTACAGAACACACGATTAAACACACAAATGAAATAAGAGTAAAATAAAAATAAAATGAAAATGAAAATAAAAATGGCCCAGGATTATGGAAATATACACAGGTCTTTTAGTGGCTATGCAGGTGGAACTATGTACATAAGAGTGCAGACACACAGTTGAACACACAATTGAATAAAATGGCCCAAGGATTATGGAAAATATACACAGTAGTGCTTTCACGGATGGGCCAATGAGCATGAAAGTGCGGAGTGCAATGACAGATGAGTTATTGTGATAATTATAATATTGGTATTCAATATAAAATTTAGTTTAGATAACGGAAACCAATCTACAAATGTGACAGTGCATCCATGACACTGGCAGACTTCGTCATTCATCGTTTCCCCTTGATCAGTTACACAAATACTTAATTTTGGACACTGTACATGACAGCAATGATATACAAACATCTTACATTATATACATGCATATATATTTTGTAAAAAAGACAAGTAACATACAACAAATTATGAGGGTGATGACACAAATAAAGAAAAAGTTCTGTTATCTGGTAAGACTTGAGTCCAACAACTGTATAATTCATTCAATTTTGCTTTGGTACAGAGACAAAGAATGAAGGCTTGGAGAGAAGTAACAAATGTTCTTGATAAATTCTATAAATACGTCATAGTTACTAGTTCTTTAGTCAAGACCAAACCGAGCCACCAGTCTCCCAAGACCAATTTGAGACCAAGACCACTGTGTATGTAGGTCTTGGTCTTGACTTTGACTTGGCAGACCCTGGTCTTGACGAGGTCTTGACTACAACACTAACTAACAGTTACTAACTCCAACTATGGATGGCCCGGGTGCACTGATCAAAGTTCCTAGGTTTATTCCTGGACCTTTGATTTTCTGGCTAATTGGTGATTCTTTAATAATGATCTGGCAACTTTTGACCCAAAAGACCCTGACTTAGAGATGGTAAGAATTTGAAGGATATTTAGTTTTGGGATAACTTTTTGTGTTATGAGGTTGTTCAAGGCAGTTCTTTCAACATACACTATTTCAATGGCAGTAATGCATCATTAGTACATGCCACATTAAAATCCCTTTCCACAATGGATCAATCCTCTCCTTCACTCCCAAACCCTGTATGTCACTTAAATGTTTTTCTTCACTTCCACTAAAGTCTGATCATCAAACTCACGCATAGCTTACTTGGGCGATGGCCATTTTGCTTGGTGCTGTGATGAGTTGAATTATTACCTCCACCAGGCCGCAGGCCAGGAGGTTATGTTTTTCCCGGCGTTTGTCTGTTTGTCTGTCTGTCTGTCTGTTGGTTAGCAAGATAACTCAAAAAGTTTTGGACGGATTTTGATGAAACTTTCAGTCGTTGTTGGAAATGGTACAAGGAAGAACTGATTAAATTTTGGGGATGATCTGGATCACCTTCTGGATCCAGGAATTTTTTAAAGGATTTTTTAACATTGTGAGAGAGGGCCCGGAGGTAATGTGTAGTTCAGTGCTTCCGCCAGCAGGAAGCACTGAACTACATATTGAAGCTCGTCGAGCTTGTGACAGAGCCGCTAAAATGCAGCATAGACTGAATGAGAGCCCACAGGCTGCTGCTTCTCGCCGTGCTAAAGACAGAGACAGTACACGGCAGCATAGACAGGATGAGGGGCTATCCCCAGATGCTATTGAAGCTCGTCGAGCTTAGTTTTATTTTATTGATTTTTTCTTATTACCTCCACCAGGAGGTTATTTTTTTTTTTTTTAAAAGAAGATTGGAGTTAATATTGTTCTATTCTACACTACGTATATGAACATATTTTTAATTTCCTGGAAAGAAATGAAGTTAGAAAAATTATGTTAATGGTCGCTTTTCAATATCCAGAACTTATTATTAGGAATAAGTTTCATGAATGTGTTCTCCAACTAAAGACTTGTACATGTTGTATCTCTTGTTAAATTAAATAAATTGTATTTGTGTAGTTCAAATAACATTTTCTTTGTTTTCTTGACCAATCATATGACATACAGAAACACATGATACAGGGAAAGAACAATAACAAAATTAGTGTAGAATATTTATGGTATAAATCACAATACTGAGGGGGGACTGTTGCTCTTGGCGGAGGTCTGTGCTCTCCGAGTGCTTTTCTAGTTTTGAGGTTTGATTTTCTGAGTGAATGCCCTTCCATTCAAATACTAGAAGTTTTCCAAGACTATTTAATGAAAATAAAAATTTTAAATAAAACTTTTTTCTTAGATGCAAAAAGTCATCTACACATAAAAACAGTGCTGTGAAAAAGTATTTGCCCCCTTCCTGATTTCTTATATTTTTGCATATTTGTCACACTTCAATGTTTAAGATCATCAAACAAATTTTAATATCAGACAAAGACAACCTGAATAAATACAAAATGCAGTTTTCAAATGATGATTTCATTTATTAAAGGAAAAAAACTATCCAACCCTACCTGGCCCTATGTGAAAAAGTAATTGCCCCTGTCATGACTGCCCCTTTGGGGCAGAGAACTGAGACCCACACGCCAACTGTGAGTTTGGGCAATTTACTACAGAAATAACATATTGTTCAACAAGTGCTCAAAAATACAAAATACAATGAGGGAGAAAAACTTACAAGAATTACCTGCCAGAGTGAGGCAGGGCTCTGGCGGAGACATGGAAAATTTCCAACAATAAGACAGCGGCAAAAAGAAAAGGAAATGCAGTTCTTAAATAGTGATGGAATTGATAACACAAGTGATGACAGGTGTGGGTTCACGTGATCAGGCAAAAGGAAACAATGAATGGTGATTGGGATCAGGTGAAAGAGATGCGGGGGAGCGGCTGGGCTTGACAGCTGACAGGGTAACGCCCACAGAGAGCACAAAACCGAAAATGCTGCCACAGCTGTCAGCCCAGAGAAGGACACCACAGTATTAGAATAAACATCATCAAGTGCAGACTAAAAAATAATTACAAATTGAAATGAAACAAAACTGAAGCCTAAACAGAAAAATAGAAAGCAGTACAAAAACTCAAAAGCACAAAATACAACAAATATGTATAAATACAAAGAAAAAGCCACGAGACTGAGTCTGGCAGAACGACCAGAGCTCAGCTCGTGACAGCCCCCATGTTACATCATACATTAACTGTGATTAACCACATTTTTTGGAAAGCTGAGTTCAGTTTCAATAGCTACACTCAAGCCTGATTACTGCCAGACTTGCTGAATCAAGAAATTACTTAAATTGAACCTGTCTGATAATCAGAAGTAGGCTGAAAGATCTCAAAAAGCAACACATCCCACAGTGATCCAAAGAAATTCAAGGAGAGATGAGAAACAAAAACCCAGAACAACATCTAAAGAACTGCAGGCCTCACTTGCCTCAGTTTGGACACTGGTCCATGATGGAACAATAAGAAATACAGTGGGCAAAAATGGCATCCATGGGAGAGTTCCAAGACAAAAAAAACGTTACTGGACAAAAAGAACACAAAGACTCATCTCACATTTGCCAGAAAATATCTAGATGACCCTCAAGACTTTTGGGAAAATATTTTGAGGACTGAGGAGACAAAAACTGAACTTTTTGGAAGACGTCTCCTGCTTTATCTGACATAAAACTAGAAAACAGAATTTCATAAAAAGAACATTGTATCAAAAGTCAAACATAGTGGTGGTAGTGTGATGGTCTGGGACTGCTTTGCTGCTTCAGGACCTGGACAACTTTCCCTAACTGACAGAACCATGAATTCTGCTCTCTACCAAAAAAATCCTCAAGGAGAATGTCCGGCCATCAGTTCATGAAGCCCTCCATTGTGACTGAATTTAAACAATTCTGCACAGAAGAGTGGGCCAAAATTCCTCAACAGCGATGTTAAAAAAGACAAGTAACATACAACAATAAAGTGCATCACACAGAGGCAATGGGTTTTTATGAAGATACAGTAATGGCACAACAAAACAAAAGTTCTTAACTGATGGAAAGAGGATGCTATACTCTGAGAAAGGTTTACACTTGAGAATGTAAAGTCCAGCAGCTGTATGATCCAACTTTGCTTTGGTATAGAGGCAAAGGATGAACACTCTCAGAAATAAAAACACAGAATTATACCTTTAGAGGTGCAGCGCATGTCACCGGGGCTGTACCGTGCAAGGTAATAAATTTTACCCTTTACAGGGGGTACTTATTTGTATCCTTTTTATCTGGACCTTCAGTGTCAAGTTTTTTTGTTTTTTTTTTAACCTTCATAGCCTCTATAAAGGGTCAGTACTTTTGAGAGTACAGCTCCAGGGATGATCATTCTATCGCTGCAGGTACAGTTTAATTCTGTGCTCTTAATTCTGAGAGTGAAGACTTGAAGAGTAGTAGTGAACACTAGAAATACTGTATGTCAGTTATTTAACTCCAACCTACAGCAACCTTGGGCTGTAGGTTGTAGCATGAGGTTGTACTTTGGGAGAAGGTAGTTCATTTGTCACCAAATGGTGAAAATACAACACTCTAACACTGTTTTAATGGCAGTTACACAAGGCATTATCTAAACACAACAGAGGTATTCTCTAAATATGAAGCAATTCTTTCGGTCACTGCTAAACCATCTATATCAGTTTTTTTCTTCACTTTTCTCCAAGTCTATTCCAAAAAAGAGCAGTTTACCTAGCCAAAGGTTATCCCCCCTGGGCACTGCAACATTTCTTTACAGATTCATTTTCTTTCTTGTATGCCCTTTAAATGGTATCCCTGGACTTTTCAAAGTTTGTTTAAAGAGAATTAAATTACAACTTTTCACCCAAGAATAAATATAAAAAAGCTTTTCTAACATAAAATTAATTAAAATAATAATTAAAAAATAATTTACTTTACCATGACTCCTTTGTGCTAAACTGCTGAGTTGTTCTGGACCATACACATACCCAGCTTGTTATGTCATAGTTTAATAACCAGTAAAACAGGTCTTATGGGAAGCCCGTGTCTGAGGGTACCTCTGTTTACCCACTGTTGTTTTTCAGATGAAATATCCTGCAGCTCTGACTACACTGTTTTGTGTACAACTGACATGTCTTCTAATGCCAACCAATCACAAAGTGTCATTACGATATACGTTTAAGGGAGTTTTCACACCTAACCCATTTGGTCCAGACTTTCCAACTTTTCAGTCAGATACACCAAAACTAAAATTTTAGTTGAGACCTCCCCCAGATCACAGTCAGTCAGGGCCATTTTCAGAAAAGTCTGGATGTTTACATCAAATACTGGGTGTTCTGACCATGTTCTGATGTTCCAAAATCAATTAAAATACCTTGCTTTTGATTGAAATGTGTGCTCAAATTGTCATAAATACTCAATTAAAAAAACCTTAAAAAAACCAAAAAGCCTTTGAAAGATTGGACAAACAATGCTCTTCCAATTCTTTGGATGTTCTTCCAAGATTGAAAGAGCCTGTTGATCAGTATTTTTCGACCAGGGTGTCCTGGTACCTTCAGGTTTCTGTGGGAAATTATCTGTAGTAATTTGTTGTTGTGCATGGGTTTTGTAGGCACCCATGCAAAAGAGCTGCACTCTATTTGCACAGAAACTTGAAGGTACCAGGACACCCTGGTTGAAAAACACTGCTGTAGAGCATCACGGCTTATGAGAAGGACAAATCTCCATTTGAATAAAGAGCTGGGACCACACACAAACACAAAGCACGGCGTACACTTCCAAGACCTGCAGAAAACTCTAACTACTTTAGTCTGTGCAAACTATGCAATCACTGTCATTACAACAGGGCATAGGTGCATCACATAAAGTTTGCTTTGCTTGCATAAGGAGCAGTGTGAAACCAAACCTAACCGAACTGTAGTAGACAATTAACAAAAACATGAATGTTGGTCCGGACCGTCAGGTGTGAAAACACCCTCAATCTAAGTTTCTAGTCTCCTCCCTAGAACCCATCTGAGCATGATCACTGTAAGCTTGAAGACAGAAAGCACTTTTGTATGCCTACAGAAGGCCACAACCCCCAGATGTGGACAGATACTTTATGCTAGGGCGCCACTCTGGCTCCGCACTTCTTTGAGAGCTCGGTGTCCTGGAGAACTCGTTTGTTTCAGTCTAAGACGATCCACATGCCAAGTCACCCTTTTTGAAGGAATCTGTTTTGGTTTGACTGGCATAGGTGCCTGGAGGGACAAATAAAAACAAGTCAATCTGACTCAGTCATTGTGCGCCAATTACATTCTGATGGGACTCTCTAAAGGTCATTTGACTTACGTCCACATATACCAGCAATATAATCCGACGATTATGATCATCAAGGCGACAAAGCTATAAATCACAGTGATCGCCTTTCTTATACCTAAAGATAAACCCACAACCAAAGATGAGTCAATTCTGCACACAGTAATGTAACCATCTTTCAATTTATGATCTATATATATTGGCAGTTCTACCGTCTACACCAACATTAACATGCTGCTGTATGGTTTTTGTATGATCTGAAGATTTTTCACTGTTACCTTTCGGTTCTTCAGTGAAAAATTGTAGCGTGAAAGGACTTGGAGACTCCGTCATCTTTGTGGTTTCACCTGGCTTTGGTTCTGGAGACAAAAGTTTTGTTTTAATAATAAATATGCTATATGATGTGTGGGGAAAAAAAGGTTTAATTACATACGATCTGTGTCACAAGTTGGCACAACTCACCCACAATCAGTCTCATTTTTGTGGCTCCCCATGGGCTCTTTATCTTTGGAAGGAAACAAACGTAGATTCCTTGATCTGAGAGCCTCACCTTCGTAATCTTCAGGGACATGTTGCTGTTCTTCAGGCTGTCCCTGTTCAGCTCTGTCCTCCCAGCGTACTGCGGGAGCTTTGCGTCGTCTTTGTCCATGCCGTTGTGGTGCCAGTGCACATACTTGTTCTGGCTCTGTGGATCTGCTGGGTCAAATGGGAGGTCAGGCCTCAACCACTCCACCATCAGCAAGTTTTCCTCCACTGGAGGCTCCGCAAGACACGGCAGAATCACGTCATCCCCCACAGTGGCCACAATGGGCTGTGATGAGCCAATAACCTTTATTTTACCTGGTAAAATAAATAAATAAATAAATAAATAAATAACCTGAGAAAAACCTGGAATATGGGGGGTGAACATGAGTCATTTCTGAATATATGATAAGTCATAAATAACTTTGTGTCAACTGGACATCGTTTTTCACCTGTTTCTAAATAGAAGCTAAATACACTCTGTAAACACAAACCTCCACCAAGGAGGTTAGGTTTTCAGATTTAGCAGGACTATGGAAAAACTATGGGTCTGATTTCAGGAAAGATGTGGGGAACTTTGTCCATGGAGGAGACAGTCAGGGCACGCTCTCACTGGTGCCGTTAGCTTTGTTCCGTGCAAAGTGAAATGCCACTCTGTTCCTCCGTCACTCCTTACGGGGCCAGATGGCAGCAGGTCACGGCTGCGGTTTCCCATCAGTGTAGAGCAGGAAAAAGCGATGAGACCCGGCAGCAAATTCCTGGTGCTGTTAATCTTTTTATTTGTTTCTCTGTATTTTTCAGTAATCTTGTGACTTTTTTCTTGTAAATTTGCATTGTTTTTCTCTTCATTTTTTCTTGTTAATTTTCAACTTTTTTCCTTGCTAAATTGCAATGTTATTCTCATAAAAATTGCAACTTTTGTCGCACAAATTTGCAGATTTTTTTCATAAAATTTGCAGCTTTTTTCTCATAAATTTGGTACTTTTTTCACATAAAATTTCCTCTCTGTGTACAGTTATCAGCATGCAGCCAGGCAAGGCAGGCAAATACTTGTGGTTCCGGGCCAGAAGGAGGCCTCAGAAGGCTGACCAGCTTTGAATCAGTACAGCAGTGACAATGTGGAGTGTTTGCAGTGACAGTGGTAGATGCAGAACTCCCTAAAGGGGCCCCGCCATATACTGCAGAACTGGTATGGCTAGTAGGGCAGACCTACTTTTCAGCAATAAAGAGAGACGGAGACAGAGAGCGAGAGAAAGAGAGAGAGAGAGAGAGAGAGAAATTGTGCATGTTGGTGCAGCATTTCCTGGTTAATTTTGAGAACTGGATTTTCACATCGGCTGCTATTGTACCCCTACCCCTTTGCATTTGAAATGAAGTTACAAGGAGAAGTGGCTGCATTACATCAGCAGTCACTCATGAGCATAAAGTAAATACACCACCTTTTGCCAGAAAAAAAAGAGGAAAAAAGGAATAAAATTTGTGAGGAAAAAGTCTCAAAATTATGAGAAAAAAATGTGAAAAAATTATAAGAAAAAAACAATGACAAATTTACAAAAAAGGAGCAAATTTATGAGAAAAAAGTCAAAAATTTACAAGAAAACAGTTTCAATTTTAAGAGAAAAATTGAAAGTTTATGATACAAAAGTTGCAAATTTACAAGAAAAGAAGTCACAAAAAAGGGAAAATTTGGGAGAAAAAAATTGCAAATTGACAAAAAAGCAAATAAATAAATTGAAAATTCATGAGGAAAGAGTTTCAAATTTAAAAGAAAGTTGCAAGTTTAAAGTTAAAAAAAAATTAAATTTTTTGAAAAAGTTCCAAATTTGCAAGAAGTGTTGAAAATTTATTGAAAAAGCCACAATTTTGCAAAAATATTGCAAATTTACAAGAAAAAAATAACAAATTTATGAGAAAAATTTGCAAGATGTAAAAAAGTCTGAGAAAATTCTAAAATTACAAGAAAAGGTGAACAAATTTGCTAGAAAACGTCACAATTTTACAACAAAACCTAACAAATTTATGAGAAATTGCAGGTTTACAATACAAAAAAGTTGCAGATTTATGAGAAAAAAAATTGAAATTACTTGAAAAGAGTTACAAACTTATGAGAATAAAAAAAATAACATTCACAAGAAAAAAGTCACAAATTTATTAGGAAAATTTAGAAAAAAAAATGCTAATTGACAAAAAAAAGTATCAAATACATAAACTGAACATTCATGAGGAAATAGTCCCAAATTTATGAGAAAGTTGCAAGTCCATCCATCCATCCATCTTCTACCGCTTTTCTGGAGGTCCGGGTCATGGAGGCAGCAGTTCAAGCAGAGAAGCCCAGACTTCCCTCTCCCCAGCCACCTGCTCCAGCTCTCCAGAGAGGATACCAAGGCATTCCCAGACCAGCTGGGAGACATAGTCTCTCCACCGAGTCCTGGGTCTGCCCTGGGGTCTCCTCCCAGTGGGACGTGCCCAAAACACCTCAAGTGGGAGGTGTCCAGGAGGCATCCTGATCAGATGCCCATACCACCTCAACTGGCTCCTTTCAATGTGGAGGAGCAGCGGTTCTACTCTGAGCCTCTCCCGCATGACTGAGCTCCTCATCCTATCTCTGAGGGTGAGTCCAGCGATCCTATGATGAAAGCTCATTTCAGCCGCTTGTATCTGCGATCTCATTCTTTCAGTCATTACCCAAAGTTCGTGACCACAGGTGAGGGTAGGAACGTAGATTGACTGGTAAATCGAAAGCTTTGCCTTAGAGCTCAGCTCCCTCTTCACCACAACAGACCGGTACAACGTCCGCATCACTGCAAATGCTGCTCCAATCCGTCTGTCAATCTCTCGCTCCATTTTCCCCTCACTCGTGAATAAGACCCCAAGATACTTAAACTCCTCCACTTGGGGCAGGAGCCTGTCCCCAACCTAAAGAGGACAATCCACCTTTTTCCAACTGAGGACCATGGACTCAGACTTGGAGGTGCTGATTCTCATCCCAGCCATTTCACCCTCAGAGGCAAACCGTCCCAGTAAGAACTGTAGGTCATTGCTGGATGAAGCCAGCAGGACAACATCCTCTGCAAACAACAGAGATGAGATCCTGTGGTCACCAAGCATGGCACCCTCCATTCCCTGGCTGCGCCTAGAAATCCTGTCCATAAAAAGTATGAACAGGATCGGTGACAAAGGGCAGCCCTGGTGGAGTCTGAGCTAGTGTTGGCAATACGAACCAAACTCTCACAACAGTCATAAAGAGACTGAATAGCTCATAACAACAAGTCCGATGCCCCATACTCCTGAAGTACCCCCCACAAAAAACCACAACGGACGCGGTCGAATGCCTTCTCCAAGTCCACAAAACACATGTAAACTGTTTGGGCAAACTCCCACGATCCCTCGAGGACTCTCAAGAGGGTAAAGAGCTGGTCTGATGTATCGCGGCCAGGACGAAAACCACATTGCTCCTCCTGAATCAAAGGTTCGACCAACGGCCAGACTCTCCTCTCCAGTACCTTGGCATAGACCTTCCGAGGGAGGCTGAGGAGTGTGATCCCTCTAAAGTTGGAGCACACCCTCCAGTCCCCTTTTTGAAGAGAGGAACCACCACCCCGGTTTGCCATGCTAAAGGCACTGCCCCTGACCTCCATGCAATGTTGCAGAGGCATGTCAACCATGACAGCCCTACAACATCCATGGCCTTGAGGTACTCAGGGCGAATCTCGTCCACCCCAGGGGCCTGGCCACCAAAAAGATTTTTAACCACCTTGGAGACCTCAGCCCCAGTGATAGGCGAGTCGCCCCCTTGTCCACAAGTCCTGCTTCCTCTGTGGAAGGCGTATCAGTGGAATTGAGGAGATCCTCGAAGTATTCCTTCCACCGCCCAGCGATATCCCCAGTCAAAATCAACAGCCCCCCCATCCGCACCATACACAGTGTGGACAGGGAGCTACTTCCCCCTCCTGAGCTGCCGGACAGTTTGCCAGAATCTCTTCGAGACTGACCGAAAGTCTTTTTCCATGGCCTCACTAAACTTCTCCTATACCCAAGTTTTTGCTTCAGCAACCACCCGAGCTGCACTCCTCTTGGCTTGCTGGTACACCTCATCTGTTTCAGGAGTCCCATAAGCCAAGCAAGCTTGATAGGACTCCTTCTTCAGCTTAATGGCGCCTCTCACCACTGGTGTCCACCACTTGGTTCGGGAATTGCCACCATGAGATGTCCCGATGACCTTGTGGCTGCAGCTCTGGGCTGCCGCTTCAACAATGGAGGTGAAGAACATGGCCCATTCAGACTCCATTTCTCCAGACTCCCTCGGAATGTGGTTGAAGTTCTTCTGGAGGTGGGAGTTGAAGACCTCCCGGACAGGGGCCTCTGCCAGATGTTCCCAGCACACCCTTACTATACGTTTGGGTCTACCAGGTCTGAATGGCATCCTCCCCTGCCATCGGATCCAACTCACCACCAGGTGGTGATCAGTTGACAGCTCTGCAACTCTCTTTACCCAAGTGTCCAAGACATACGGTCGCAGGTCTGATGACATGATAACAAAATCGATCATCAACCTGCGACCTAGCGTGTCCTGGTGCCAGGTGCACATATGGACACCCTTATGCTTGAACATGTTGTTCGTTATGGACAAACTGTGGTTCGCACAGAAGTCCAATAACTGAACACCACTTGGGTTCAGATCGGGCAGGCCGTTGCTCCCAGTCACCTCCTTCCAGGTTTCACTGTCGTTGCCCATGTGTGCATTGAAGTCCCCCAGTAGGACAATGGAGTCTCCAAGAGGATCACCCTCCAGCACCCCAGTCAGAGACTCCAAAAAGGGTGGGTAATCTGAACCATCACTTGGTGCATAGGAACAAATGATGGTCAGGACCCGTTTCCCAACCCGAAGGTGCAGGGAAGCAACCCTTTTGTCCACTGGAGAAAACTCCAATATAGAGGCAGCAAGGTGGGGGGAAACAAGAATACTCACCCCTGCTCGTCGCCTCTTGCCCGGGGCAACTCCAGAGTAGGCCAAGCTCCAGACCCTCTCCAGGAGACTGGTTCCAGAACCAGAACTGTGTGTAGAGGTGAGGCCAACTATATCTAGCCGGTATCTCTCAACCTCATGCACCAACTAAGGCTCCTTCCCCACCAGAGAGGTGACATTCCACATCTCAAAAGCCAGTTTAGGAAGCTTGGGATCAGACCGCCAAGGTCTCCGCTTTTGATTGCCACCTGATCCACAGAGCACCGAACCCCCATGATCCCTTCTGCAGGTGGTGAGCCCACTGGAGGTTGGACCCATGTAACTTCTTCGGGCTAGGCCCGGCCATGTCCCATGGGCGGAAACCTGGCTATCAGACGCTTGCCATCGAGCCCCTCCCCCAGGCCTGGCTCCAGGGTGGGGCCCCGGTAACTCCATGCCGGGCAGAGTACACTGAATCCTTGTTCTAATATTTATCATGAGAGTCTGTTGGATCGTTCTTAGTCTGGCCCTTCACCAAGGACCGGTTCGTCTTGGATGACCCTACCAGAGGCAAATTGCCCTGTAAAACATAGCTCCTGAGATCACTAGGGCACGCAAACCCCCCACCACGATAAGGTGACTATCCATGAGGTTAAAGTTGTAAGTTTACCGATAAAAACTGTACCTTTTTTTACTGTATACTTACAACTTTTTTTTTACAGTAAAGTTGTAATTTTACAGTAAAACAAAAAGGAATTTTTTTGAAAAAGTTCCAAATTTAGAAGAAAAATGTTGCAAACGTATTGGAAAAGGCTACAAATTTGCAAAAAAAATAACAAATTTACAAGAAGAAAATAAAGTTTTGAGAAAAGTTGCAAGATTACAGTAACAAATCTGAGAGCATTCCAAAATTACAAGAAAAGGTAAACACATTTGTCAGAAAGTCACAATTTTACAAGAAAAGCTAATTTATGTGAAAAAGTTGCAGGTTTACAATACAAAAAAGTTGCAGATTTAGGACCTGCCTTAGACCTTATTTTCCCCCGTCGCTGAAACGACAATGAGGAAAGTCTCAAATTTACAAGAAAAATGTTTAAAATCTATGGGGTAAAGGCTCAAATTTACAAGAAAATTGCAAAATTATGAGAAAATCGGTTGAAAATAGGAAAACAGGTGACGTCCATGTGGGTAAACACAGATGAGGCCCACATGGACATGCTGGCTAGGGGTCCCCAACATAATCGGAAGATTTTATTTTCTGTTCTTTTATCATCCTTTGTCACAAAACTATCTTAAGAAAAGGTCAAAACTGTGATTTAAGAATTAGGTCTCGTTAAATATAAGGAGATTTTTTTTACCTTTAATGGGCGCACTGGTGACCACAGCAAGGCCCAGGATGAACATCCCAACATCTGCTTCACACATGATGACAGGCTGTTGATGAAGAGGAGCCAAATTAAAGGTTGAGATTCTGTTATTTAAGGTGTTTTTTTTTTCTAGCAACAGCAAGAGTGTGAATGGGAGAGTCAGAGCTGACAGGAACTAAGCTCTTGCTTATAGTTGTCTGATGGATGCACTCTCAAACGTCACACCATCTGGAATCTTCTTAGATGTCCCGCCCATTACTACTGAAACTGGTTCTACATTGACACAAGACACATACCCAAGGTTACATTTTATCAAGAAGTGCATGTGAAGTAACCTTTTCATAAAATTGGGAAAGAGTCCAAATCCTTTAAAATGAAAAACAATAATTTAAAAAAGTCTTTCCTTCCAAGAAAAATATTAGAGATTCATTTTCTTTCTTGTATGGGCTTTAAATGGAAACCCCGGACTTTTCAAAGTTTGTTTAAAGAGAATAAAATTACAACTTTTCATCCAAACATAAATATAAAAAAGCTTTTCTGACATAAATTCAAAATAATTAAAAAACAAGATACTTAACCATAACTCCTTTGTGCTAAACTGCTGAGTTGTTCTGGACCATACACATACCCAGCTTGTTATGTCATATTTTAATAACCAATAAAACAGATCTAAGTTTTTTAGCTGATTTAGGACAATTTTGATGTGCTGAATCCAAAAATCACATTGGTTTAGCTCAATCAGGTCAACTTTTTGAACTATGGGCACATTGTTTTTACATTTTTGTTGACATGTACGGGTATTTCGCTTTATATGATGCAAAATTCTTTTTTATTTCTTGAAATTCTCTGAATTTTGAACAATGATGATGTAACATTCAATTTACATGTGCTTACCTTTATCAAGGTCTACAATTCAATTTACAGTACAACCGTACAACTGCTGTACAACTGCTTACAACTTGGCATAAAAACCTGACCTGATCATGAGAAACAGATGTCGTTTTCGTATTCAGCGGTGCAAAATTGTCTTAAATCAGTTGAAAAAACACAGACAATTTACCAAAAAAACCCAAAACATTTTTATGTTGTGTGATATTTTATTCTTTATTTTGTCATTGTTATTCTTTTGCTGGTTGACAGCTGTCAGTGGTGTGGTACTGACAGGGCAATGCCCACACGGGTTATAAGGGCTTTAATATAAGGGCTTTATTTTCATTTTCTCATTGCCGCTGTCTTGGTTTGCATCCTCCTCATCTCCACCAGAGCCCTGCCCTGCTCTGGTGCGCAAAATCTGTAAGTTTTCTCCTTTGTTTTTTGTGTTTTGAGCACTGTGTTGAACTTTGCTTGTTGTTTCTTTTCAATAAATAGCCCAAACTCACAGTTCAGCACGTGGGTCTCATTCTCCTGCCCTGAAGGGCATTCGTGACAATCAGATTCTCCAGTCTTTTGTTCTGATCCTCTAGTTCATCTAAAAATGTTCTGTGATTCCTCACCTGCAGGTGGGTAAGACTTGGAAGGCTACCCACAACATGTCATAGGATCAAAACAGCTTGATGCCACCTACTTAGAATAGAATAGAATAGAATAGAATAGGCTTTATTGTCATTGTACGGTAGTACAGTACAACAAAACTGTGGGTGCTCCACCAGGCTACTGAGCAGTAAGGTAGGAGAGAAGGATTAGATGAAACGTGGTTACAGAACAGACGATTAAACACATGAATGAAATAAGAGTAAAATAAAAATAAAATGAAAATGAAAATGGCCCAGGATTATGAAATATATACAGGTCTGGTAGTGGCTATGCAGGTGGAACTATGTACATAAGAGTGCAGACACAGTTGAACACACAATTGAATAAAATGGCCCAAGGATTATGGAAAAATATACGCAGTAGTGGTTTCACGGATGGGCCAATGAGGATGAAAGTGCTGAGTGCAAAGACAGATGAGTTACTGTGATAATTAGAATATTGATATTCATTCCTCGGAGACGCGGGCAGTGAAGATGGCTGCTTAGGTGAGGAGCACCGCAGTGCAGACAGCCTTTTTTTCTTCTACAAGGGCGTTTTTCTCTTGTTTCCTCAGCTGAAACTATTACACTTTGCATTGAGACTGGATTTGTGGAGAACAGGTTTAAAATGCCAACGCAACAACAGAAACTTAATCTTTGCTCCAAAGCCGGTGCTAGCAAGGGAAATCTGGCTAAAGGTGGCGATACCACAACGAGCCCTCCTCCCTCTCCGCCACCTTCAACAGGTGCAGGTGTTGCCAAAGACCAAATGGCGGAGGACATCTCTAAGATCTATGCACTGTTGAAAGAAATATCGGAGAGGCAAGACGCTAAACTTAACTCTATTGAGGCGTCAACGAGGGCGGTGGACACCAAGTTAACGGAGTTAGCCACCCGGCTGGGAGACGTGGAATCTCGCATCGCCTTTCTTGAGGATGCCAATGTAGCTCTGGATGCTAATCCCCCCGCAACCCAGACGCAGGTGGAAGATTTACTTCTGAAGCTGGACGACTTGGAAAATAGATCACGCCGAAACAATCTACGCTTTGTTGGCTTTCCAGAAAACTGTGAAAAGTCAGATGCCCTTATCTTCATGCGCAAAGCTATCCCAGATCTGCTGAAAATGGAGTTCCCTGGAGGGCTGGAAATTGACCGTGCGCATCGGAGCCTCGCCAGACGCAAACCTGACGGCCAGCCACCCAGGGCTATCCTGATTCGACTTCTGCGCTTCCAGGATAGGGAGCGTATTGTGGAGGCAGCGCGCGGGATGGGAAAGCTGGATTGGAATGGTCATCACATCATGATTTTCCCGGATTATTCCAGACGAGTATTCGAGATGAGGGCGGCGTTCAAGCAGTGTAAACACCTGCTGCACCAGAAGAAAATTGCATTCTCTCTCAGGTATCCTGCAGTTCTCGTTGTGAAGTTGGCAAGTGGTAAACAGGAGTTCACTGACCCTAAGAAAGCACTGAACCTGATTCTTTCACTACCGTGAGACATTGATGAACAATGGTATGAATATATGATATATGTTTATTTGTTATATATTTTTGACGGAGGATTTGATGCAGTATTAATGTAAGGTTCCTTTTCTTTTTTTACTGCCCACGCTGTATTATCTGTAGGCATGAGGCTGCTGTGATGTTGCGGCTCTCCCTAAGTTTGTTGCACTGTTCACAGTCACGGTCCGAGAGTTTTTTATTTTCTTTTTTTTGGTTGGTGCTGTTTTTGTGCACCGATGGGTGACATTGGTTTTAGGTCACCGTTTATGTTACTTTATGATTAAGTGGTTTTCCTTTCTTTTTTTTGTATTTTCAATTTTTATTGTGTTTGTCTTTTGCCCAGTGAGGGGGTTTTTGGTGGAGAATTGCTGGATATTTTGGATGGTAATATGTACCGTTTATGATGTCGGCTAATTGTCAGAGCTTTCTTAACCTCATTACTTGGAATGTTAAAGGCCTTAACCACCCAATTAA
Organism: Pholidichthys leucotaenia; assembly: GCA_020510985.1. Taxonomy (NCBI): domain Eukaryota; kingdom Metazoa; phylum Chordata; class Actinopteri; order Cichliformes; family Pholidichthyidae; genus Pholidichthys; species Pholidichthys leucotaenia. The sequence continues at coordinate 90,372,250 of CM035836.1, forward strand.
GAGGAAAAAAATTTTGGCGTTTATTAAATCAAAAAAAGTGGATGTAGCATTGCTTCAAGAGACCCACCTCACTAAAACAGAATCTAAAAAACTCTGTCGGGATTGGGTGGGCTATGGGTTTGCGTCTTGTGGTAATAGCCAGAGCAGGGGGGTGGCAATCCTTATTCATAAACATTTGCAGTTCAAGTGTCTAAAAGAGGTTAGTGATGATGATGGAGGACTCCTTATAATTCTTATAGAAATTCAGGGCCATAGGATGATACTCGCTAATGTTTATGCACCAAATATAGTTGATTGTGCATTTTTTGCACAACTGGAACACGAATTAAGCGAAATGGGTAATTATCCCATTTTAGTAGGTGGGGATTTTAATCAGGTCATGGACAACATTTTAGATCGGAGCACCCCCTCACAGCGTTCATCTAAATCTGGCTCTACATTGAAAGACATGTGCAATGCAATTGGTTTGGTAGACGTGTGGCGGCTTTTTAATCCGTCCACAAGGGATTACACTTTTTATTCCACTGCTCATAATGTGTTTTCCAGGATTGATTACTTTTTAATGTCAAAATTCTCTGTTTTTTCTGTAAATTCGAGCTTCATTGGTAGCATAATACTATCAGATCATGCCCCTGTTTTTTTTACATATGATCCTGCCTTGTCAGTTAAAAAAAAATTCTAGATGGAGGCTTAATTCAAGCTTTCTTCTTAATCCAGATTTTGTGTCCTCTTTGAAAGCAGAGATCTCCTTATATCTTGAGACAAACTGGGATTCTGCTCCCTCTGCCAGTGTTGCTTGGGAGGCTTTTAAGGCATTTATTAGGGGACATATTATTCAATATGCATCTTTTAAAAAGAAAACTAACATTGCTAAACAGATTGATTTGGAGAGGAGAATAGCTATATTAGAGACTTCATTCAAACAGGACACAAATTTAGTAAATTTGTCACCCCTTCTGAAGCTTAAGTATGAGCTGAATTCAATTCTAACACAAAAAGTTGAATTTTCCCTATTTCGCCTTAGGCATAAACAATTCGAGGAGGGGGACAAAGCTGGCAAAATGCTGGCTAGATATATTAAAATGAAGGAAGCTCAGTGTACTATATCTGCTCTTAGGACACAGGATGGTACTCTGGTGTCAGACTTAAATGAAATTAATGGTGCTTTCAGAGAATTTTACACTTCGCTTTATTCTTCTGAAATGGAGGCTGGATCTCAAGAGATCTATGCATTTTTGTCATCCCTGTCTTTGCCCTCCCTAACGAAGGAACAAATAGACTTACTTGACGCCCCAATTACTAAAGAGGAAATTTTGAAAGTTATTAAGAGCCTCCCGACTGGAAAGGCACCGGGCCCTGACGGATTCACTGTAGAATTTTACAGGGCCTGTGTTGATGAGTTTTCTCCTTTACTTTTAGAAATGCTTGCGGAATCTTTTGAACAAGGCCGTCTGCCCCCTTCTTTAACTGAGGCTTTCATTTCGCTTATTTTAAAAAGCAATAAAGATCCGCTAGAGTGTAAGAATTATAGACCAATTAGTCTTATAAACTGTGACTGTAAAATTCTCTCCAAAATTTTGGCATTAAGATTAGATAAAGTAATGATATCTCTTATAAATCCTGATCAGGTGGGTTTTATTCGTTCCAGGGGTGCGCCAGACAATATTAGGCGATTTATTGATATCATATGGTCAGTTCAAAATGATCCCTCACTTGCACACCTCTCTCCAGTAGCAGCCCTCTCCCTGGATGCTGAAAAAGCATTTGACAGGGTTGAGTGGCAGTATCTCTTTGCGACTCTAGAGACTTTTGGTTTTGGTTCAAAGTTTCTTTCTAGGATTAAATTACTATATAATGAACCTAGAGCTTCAGTGATATCAAATCGAGTTACATCACAGCCTTTTAGACTTTATAGGGGTATGCGCCAGGGCTCCCCTTTAAGTCCCCTGCTTTTCGCTTTGGCATTAGAACCATTAGCTATTGCTATCCGCAAAGACGGCAGTTTTCCAGGTATTCAGGTCCATGGCAGTACCCATAAGATAATGTTGTATGCTGATGATGCATTGGTACTGATTACACAACCTCAAAAATCAATTCCAGTTCTCCTTAAAATTATTTACCAATTTTCACGTTTGTCTGGTTATAGAGTTAACTGGATAAAATCAGAAATTCTCCCTCTAACATCTTATTGCCCTAAAACACTGTTTACATTTGGTCAAAATATAGGCTTTTCTTGGCCAAAATTAGGAATTAAATATCTTGGCATCCTGTTTCCTCACACTTAATCGGATCTGATTCAGATTAATTTTGAGCCTTTGCTCGAAAAATTTAAAATAGACATAGAAAGGTGGTCGCCTCTTTTTTTGTCTCTTTGGGGCAAGGTCAATGTTATTAAGATGATTTGTGCACCCCGATTTATTTGCCTTCTACAATCTCTTCCTCTTAGGATCCCAGTTGGTTATTTTCGACAATTTGATAGGTTATGCAATAAGTTTTTATGGAATGGTAAGCGCCCTAGATTAAAGTTGAAAAGATTACAAAAGTCTACAGATTCAGGAGGTTTGGGGGTCCCAAATTTAGTTTTAGATCATTACGCTTTTAGTCTTAGACATTTGATTCATTGGGCTCTCCCCCCTGAGAGAGCTCCCCCTTGGTTTTATTTGGAGAGTTATCTGAGCAGCCATCTTCCCCTAGTACATCTAATCACAATCAAACTTCCTTCTGAATTTCAGTCGCATCCTATTGTATCCTTTTTACAATACGTTTGGAAGAGGGTTGCTTCTATTCTAGAGTTTAGCTCTCATCTTCATTCTATGGCTTCTATTTGGCTTACCCCAAGTCTCCATATTGGAAAATCCCCATTTATGTGGAAAATCTGGGTGAAAAAGGACATCTTGATGTTAAAAGATCTACATGAGGGGGGAGCTCTCAAATCATTTGATGTTCTACGGGCACAGTATGGACTACCACAGAATCAGTTTTGGAAATATTTACAACTTCGACATCTGATGTGTCAAGTCTTTGGATCTACAACTACCCCTCCTCCTGATGTAGATTGGCTCATCCAGGCATTGAGTTCCTGTGATAAAAGATGTAAGGCCCCAAATTTATATTTAATGCTCCTTAAGAGCTCAAATAAAGATTCTTCATCCCTTAAACACGTATGTGAAAAAGATCTGAATTCACAATTTACTGATGTTGAATGGGCAAATATTTTAAAGAATGGGAAGAAAGTGTCTAGGGAATTGAAAACCAGACTTGTTCAATTTAAAATTTTGAATCGATTTTACTGGACACCTCGTAAAATGTTGAGAGCGAATCTCATTCATTCTTCAAGCTGCTGGAGATGTCTACAGGGGGAGGGGACATTAATCCATATGATCCGGAGTTGTCCGGTAATACAGGACTTTTGGTTGCAGATCCATAGACATATTATGACAATTGTTAAGCAAGAAGTGCCATTTACTCAGAGACTTTTTGTCCTTGGGGATCCATCAACTATTCAGGACCCAATCTCTGATGCCGAATGAATTCAGACTGCTCTGATGGTGGGCCGAAAGTTGATCACTTCTTACTGGAAATCTTCCTCTGCCCCACCCGTAGCTCAATGGCTCAGGGAGTTGGGCAAGCTTGCTGCACTAGAATGCCTTTCATATAAACTTCTGGACAGGATGGACAGCTTTTACAATAAGTGGGGATCCTATCTTACCTTTATAGGTGTTGTAGATTAAGCCAATCATCATAGGAGTATTAGGGTGGAAATGGAATGTTTTATCCTCTCACTGGGTATATTTGTTTTTGATGTTGTTGTTGGGTTTGTTGTTGTTGTTGTTTGTTTGTTTGCTTTATTTTCTAAATTGAAAACCCAATAAAAATTCAAATTACAAGAATATTGGTATTCAACATGAAATTTAGTTTAGATAACATAAAAACCACATATGTAACAGTGCACCCATGACACTGGCAGACTTTGTCATTCATCGTTTCCCCTTGATCAGTTACACAAATACTTAATTTTGGACACTGTACATGACAGCAACAATATACAAACATCTTACATTATATACATGTATATATTTTGTAAAAAAGACAAGTAACATGCATCAAATTATGAGGGTGATGACACAAATAAAGAAAAAGTTCTTTAATCTGGTAAGACTTGAGTCCAACAACTGTATAATTCATTCAGTTTTGCTTTGGTACAGAGACAAAAAATGAAGGCTTGGAGAGAGGTAGTGAATGTTCTAGACCAACTCTATAAATAAGTCATAGTTACTAGTTCTTTATTCAAGACCAGACTGAGCCACCAGTCTCCCAAGACCAATTTAAGACCAAGACCACTGTGTATGTAGGTCTTGGTCTTGACTTTGTCTTGGCAGACCCTGGTCTTGACGAGGTCTTGACGACAACACTAACAGTTACTAACTCCAACTATGGATGGCCCGGGTGCACTGATCAAAGTTTCTAGGTTTATTCCTGGACCTTTGATTTTCTGGTTAATTGGTGATTCTTCAATGATGATCTGGCAACTTTTGACCCAAAAGACCCTGAGTTAGAGATGGTAAGAATTGGAAGGATATTTAGTTTTGAGATAGCGGTTGTGTTATGAGGTTGTACTTTGGAGCAAGGCAGTTCTTTCAACATACACTATTTTAATGGCAGTAATGTATCATTAGAACATGCCACATTAAAATCCCTTACCACAATGGATCAATCCTCTCCTTCACTACCAAACCATGTACACTACAGTTCAAAAGTTTGGGGTCACTTAGAAATTTCCTTATTTTTGAAAGAAAAGCACTTTTTTTCAATGAAGATAACTTTAAACTAATCAGAAATACATTCTATACATTGCTAATGTGGTAAATGACTATTATAGCTGCAAATGTCTGGTTTTTGGTGCAATATCTACATAGGGGTATAGAGGTCCATTTCCAGCAACTATCACTCCAGTGTTCTAATGGTACAATGTGTTTGTTCATTGCGTCAGAAGGCTAATGGATGATTAGAAAACCCTTGTGCAATCATGTTAGGTCTGCAATGCTGTAATTGCTGCAAATGGAGGATTGTTTGACGAAAGCAAAGTTTGAAGGAAAAAATGATTATTTCAAAGACTAATCATTATTTCTAACTTTGTCAATGTCTTGACTATATTTTCTATTCATTTTACAACTCATGGTGGTAAATAAGTGTGACTTTTCATGGAAAACACAAAATAATTGTCTGGGTGACCCCAAACTTTTGAACGGTAGTGTATGTCACTTAAATGTTTTCCTTAACTTCCACTAAAGTCCAATCATAAAATTTGTGCGTCGCTTCCTTGGGCGATGGTCATTTTGCCTGGTGCTGTGATGAGTTGAATTTTTTTGAGATTTGATTTTCTGAGTGAATGTCCTTCCATTCAAATGTCAGAAGTTTTCCAAGACTGTTTAATGAAAATAAAAATTTTAAACAAAGCTTTCATTTTTTTCTTAGATGGCAAAAGTCATCTAAACATAAAAACAGTGCTGTGAAAAAGTATTTGCCCCTTCCTGATTTCTTATATTTTTGCATATTTGTCACACTTCAATGTTTAAGATCATCAAACAAATTTTAATATCAGACAAAGACAACTTGAATAAATACAAAATGCAGTTTTCAAATGATGATTTCATTTATTAAAGGAAAAAAAACTATCCAAACTTACCTGGCCCTATGTGAAAAAGTAATTACCCCCATGTTACATCATACATTAACTGTGATTAACCACATTTTTTTTTGGAAAGCTGAGTTCAGTTTGAGTAGCTACACCCAAGCCTGATTACTGTCAGACTTGTTGAATCAAGAAATTACTTAAATAGAACCTGTCTGATAACCTGAAGTAGGCTAAAAGATCTAAAAAAGCAATACATCCCACAGTGATCTAAAGAAATTGAGATGAGAAACAAAAATCCATAACAACATCTAAAGAACTGCAGGCCTCACTTGCCTCAGTTTGGACACTGGTCCTGTCATGAGCTCCCCGTGTGCCTCTCTAATGCGCACGGCAAGGGGAGAAAGGAAGAGAGAATTTAAGTGCAGGGTTACACCAAACACACATTTATTAACACAAAACTTAACATACAGACACAGAACAGCTTGGATCCTCGTTAGCGTCCTCACAGTAGCCCTACACATGCACTGGAGGAAAACAGCGGTGGAACAACGCACAGGCAGTTACTCACAGTGGGGGGGCAGACCGAGTCGTCACAGCGAAAACCCAAGACACACAGACAGTCCTTACTGACGTGATGGTTGACGGTGGAGAACGACCATCCAACGCGTACAATAATCCAGCGGCGTCTGTCTAGCGAAGAGCTTCTTTAATACAGACACTGCTGGCGTGACAAATAGGAATCACCTGGGCGAGGCACGGACAGATGATTACTGGGGACTGGAAACAGCTGATGCGCCAGAAGGAGAGCAAGGGGGCGTGGCTAGGCCGGCAGCCTCTCAGCAGCTTGAGAGAACGGAGATGACAGATGCTGACTAACAGCTGCCGGTCAGGCAATGGCTAGAGGCATTGGCATAAGTACAAGAACACATCAAGAAACACATAACCAGCAAAGCCAACCCCACAAAGAGATAGAGGCCGAGCTGGGGAAAGCCAAGCCGGCTCAGCACGTGACAGGTCCACAATGGAACAACAAGAAATAGACTGGGCAAAAATGGCCATCCATTGGAGAGTTCCAAGACCAAAACTGCTGCTGGACAAAAAGAACACAAAGACTCATCTCACATTTGCCAGAAAATATTTAGATGACCCTCAAGACTTTTGGGAAAATATTCTGAGGACTGACGAGACAAAAGTTGAACTTTTTGGAAGACACCCCCTGTTTTATCTGGCATAAAACTAACAAAGAATTTCATAAAAAGAACATCGTATCAACAGTCAAACATGGTGGTGGTAAAAGGTTGGTTAAGTACAATTAGCCTTGGCGAGGGGCATGGAGTAGTTAGGTCTCACTGATCTCCAGGAAGGAAACATTTATTTGTAAAATTCACAATCTAATGTAAAGTGGCTAAAGAAAAAGTGACATTTTGAGGATTGATATACTCCAATCCATTAGAAGTTTTTGTTAATCACTTTTTTCTTCAGTTTTGTGAACAGTAAAATTCCTGATAATCATCAAACAAGACAGCACGCCAATCAATCTGACGCATCTGCGGCTCATGGGCCTAATACGGGAGAAGATGCATCCTGCAGGTGGGAAATGATGTCTGAAAGGGTTTTGGAATTGATGAACAAGCATTTTGATCTTTTGGATCAAAAATTTGAAACTCTTATGAATACTGAGCTGGCATTGACTGAAAGAGTGGTTGCTGCGAAGGAACAAGGATTAGACCATGAACGCTGCATTCAGATGCTTGAGTTGGCTCTAACAGAGATGAAAAAACTAATAAAAGACTCTTATCTAAACTTGATGATCTAGAGGGGTGTTTGAGACGCAACAATATTAAGATGGTGGGAATACCAGAAGGCAAAGAGAAAGGCAGACCCACAGAGTTTATTGTTGGCCTAATACCAAAGTTGCTCGGGGTAAGAGCAATTTCGCTAAGCATCCGATGGTGGATTGCCCAAATCCTCGGATGCCAACAAACCTCGGAGCATCATCACCAGAGTCCACTTTTACCAGGAGAAGGAACTGATTCTACAGGTGAGTCGGCAACAAAAGATGACCTATAATGGGCATCGGATCTTTATCTACCGGGATTATACAGCGGAGGTGATGGCACAATGGAGAGCCTTTTGGGAGGTAATTCAAGAGCTCAGGATGAGGGAGATAAAATATACTTTACACTTCCCAGCCAAACTTCATGTATGTCATCAAGACCAGGTAAAAGTTTTTACCTCTCCAAGTGACGTTAAATCTTTCATATAGCATGTGCTGGAAAAGCAGAATTAAGGCATTCAAGATGAACTGACAGTGGATTTTGTGCTTCAGTTAATTTTTGTTTGTTTGTTCTTGTCGTTTGTTCTTGTCTTCCTCCCACTGGGGGCGATTGTATGGTGTGAAGCTTTACTTTGGTTATAGTGAGACCTTCAGCCATTGGCCTTTTGCTTTGTGTTGCCATTTTAAATATGGGGTACACAGGTTTTAATTTAATTTTTTTGTGTGGGGGGTGGGGGGTGGATTGGTGTGTGAAGGTTTGTAGGGGGGAGGCATGCAATTTTGTTTTTTGTTGGTTGGTTTTTCTTTCATACTCTCATCGTTCATATATTCAATGTTGAAGGATTTGATTTTTTTTTTGTTTTGTATTTGATTTCTTTATAAGCATGACTGTATTTCGAAACAGTGAAATTACATTTTCCTCGTGGAATGTTAGGGTCTTGGTAATAATATTAAATGTGGAAAGGTTTTTTTCTCATTTGAATTCACTGAAGAGTGATATTGTGACGTATGCAAGGTTCACACAAAGAAAGAGGAGCAAGATGGTAGTGATGAACAGGCTTTATTTACACACCACGACCCCCAACTTACTTCTGAGCACAGAGAGGGTGGGAGGTCATTCTCCCAGACCTCCGTTTCAATCATGGTTACACACACATGATACATCTTGCCCTAATCCTGCTAAACACTGCTGGGTCATTATAACGCAGATATAATGATACAGCAGTATAACTCAGTAATAACACATTTAATACACACACACAGTAACGTTTTCAACTGGCAAAGCATGCTGGGAAATCCCTGCCCCCCTTAAAATGGCCCCGACGTTACACTGCCCCCCCCCCCCCCCCCCCGGACTGGTTTCTGTCCCCAGAAAATTCAAAGTCCACTTTCCAGAAATCCAATGCAAGTCAGCCCAGTGCCGGTGCGGCACGCACGGGCCGTCTGAGTCTCGGTCGGAGTATCCGGTTGGGGTAGGGTTCCGGTTTGGCCACCAGCGGGCGGATGGACACATCTGACAGCCTCTGTAGGACCACGCACAGTCCCTTCCCTGGCAGCGGGAGTCCCATGCCCGCTCCGGCTGACTCCCACTGCTGCCAGGTCTCCCAGGCGGCCGCTGGCCCGCGTCCATGCGTCCAGCCCTTGCCGCGCCTGGAAAAATGGCCGGATCTCCGTCCTGCTCGCTCCGCTGCGTCGCTGTTGCGCCGAGGGCCTCCGTGACGTCACCGAAAGGGAAAGCATCTGCGGGTGGCGGTAGGACACACACAGTTCCTCCTCTGGCAGCGGGAGTCCCATGACTCCCACCGCTGCCAGGACCTCCCAGGCGGCCCCTGGCCCGCGTCCCGGTGTCCAGCCCTGCCGAGCCCGGGAAAAGACCGGATCTGTCCTGCTCGCTCCGCTGCTGCTGCGCTCCAAAGGCCTCTGTGACGTCACCGCCGGGGGAAGCATCTGCAGAAGGCAGCTTTTTCTCCCTCCATGGCACCTCGCTCTAATTTAACGTCGGCGAGGGGCCAGTTTGTCGTGCGCTGTGTGCGGGGCAGTACCATGCGATGTACCCTGGCTCTGTGCAGCGGAAGTCACCTCCCGGTCGATCGCCGCTCCTAATCGCTCTGGAATCGCCAGCCCGTCCTGCCCTGAAAAGGGCGGAAAACGGGGCTGGTTTGCTCTGCTCGGCCCGTCGGGTCTGCTGCTCCGTCCATCTCGGCGAGCCTCTCCGGGGGCAGGCGTCTCAGCTCTACGCTCCGTTCCCAGCCGAGCGATGAACCGCTCCGGCCGCAGGACCTCCGCCTGGATCCGCAACTTGCTCCATGCCCACTCCTGACACCAGTGTGACGTATGCAAGGTTCACACAAAGAAAGAGGAGCAAGATGGTTGTGATGAACAGGCTTTATTTACACACCACCGACCCCCAACTTACTTCTGAGCACAGAGAGGAGGGGAGGTCATTCTCCCAGACCTCCGTTTCAATCATGGTTACACACACATGATACATCTTGCCCTAATCCTGCTAAACACTGCTGGGTCATTATAACACAGTTATAATGATACAGCAGTATAACTCAGTAATAACACATTTAATACACACACACAGTAACGTTTTCAACTGGCAAAGCATGCTGGGAAATCCCTGCCCCCCTTAAAATGGCCCCGACGTTACAATATATTGCTTTTACAAGAAACACATACTACTGTAGATACTGAGTACAATTTAAAAACTAGCTGGATCTCACAGGTGTATCATGCACCTTTTACATCTATGGCAAGGGGAGTAGCAATTTTATTTCGTAATACTATTCCTTTTATTTTGAACTTTATGATTATAGATCCAAATGGGAGATTTGTTTTGATTTCTGGTCATATTAATTCTCTTCCAATTACCCTCTTGAATATATATGGCCCATATTCTGATGATCCATCTTTCTTTCGTAAGGTATTTGAGCTACTTTTAGAAGATGAGGTTTTTAATATCATAGTTGGGGGTGACTTCAATTGTTATTTAAATTCATCTTTAGACAGATCATCCTTAAAACCACCTCCAACAATTAATTTTGTTCAAACACTGAATAATTTAATAAAATTTAGAAATATGGTGGATATTTGGAGGATACGTCCCGATATGAAAGAATATTCATTTTATTCACATGTACACCAGTCATATACTAGAACTGATTATTTTATAGTAGAAGCTAGTTTAGTTTCAAACATAAGTAATACACAGTGTCATAATAGAATAACTTTGGATCATAGTCCTGTTACCCTTCAAATACAGTCTTCTTTCTCTAAGCCTAAAAACAACTGGAGATTTAATCCCGTACTATTGAGTGCCCCAGGGTTTAAAGAGCATATGACCCAAGATCTTAGAGACTTTTTTGAAATGAATGATAACGGAGAAGTCTCAGACTCTATTGTCTGGGAGACACTTAAAGTTACCATGTGGGGATTCATTATTTCTTTTGAATCTTCAAGAAAGAAAGAAAAAAAGAAAAGACTGAAAGAAATTGATCAGGAAATTACCAAACTGGAAGAAATATATAAAGTATTTTTCTTACAATCTGATTATATTAAAATGTTGATGTTAAAATCTGAACATAATTCAGTTCTTGGGGAAGAAATCAACAGTTTATTATTAAAAACGTGACAAAAGCATTTTGAACTAAGTGATAAACCACAAAGATTACTTTCAAGACAACTTAAAGGGGAGCAAGCTAAGACTGCTATTTATAAGATACAATCAAAATCTGGACAAATACTCACAGATCAACAGGACATTAATAATTGTATTAAAGAGTTTTATGCTGATCTTTATGGCTCTGCCACCACAGCAACAGAGGATGATCATTCTCATTTTTTTAGTACATTAAGTATACCACAGTTAAATGTGGAAAATAAGCTTGACTTGGAAAGAGCCTTTTCTGTTGCTGAGTTAGTGGAGACAATTAAGACATTCCCAGCAGGAAAATGTCCTGGGCCAGATGGGTTTGGAGCACAGTTCTATCAAGCTTTCTATGATATCTTAACACCTCTCCTACTTAGAATGATAAATGACTCTTGTTTAAAAAAAACCCCACTCCCATCTTCACTGTATGAGGCTAATGTGTGTTTGTTATTGAAAAAGGGTAAAGATCCTAATGATCCTGCAAACTATAGACCAATTTCTCTGCTTAATTTAGATCATAAGATTTTAACAAAATTATTGGCAAATAGGTTGAGTAAGCATATAGCAACAATAACTCACCCAGATCAGGTGGGTTTCATTCAAGGCAGATTTTCTTTTTTCATTGTGTGCCGCTTATTAAATGTAATCTATACCGATTCGGGTAAATGTAGGCAAGTAGCTGTCATGACACTGGATGCTCAAAAAGCTTTTGATTCAGTTGAATGGCCTTATTTATTTGAAGATTATTCAGAATGAATCTGAGAAGGTTTGGATTTGGTAAGACTTTTGTGGATTGGATCCAAATGATTTATCATTCTCCTAAAGCCTCTGTTATAACAAATGGTATTTTATCAAAATCATTTAGTTTGCATCGTGGTGTGAGGCAAGGAGATTGTCTGTCCCCTTTATTATTTAATATAGCTCTCGAACCAATGGCAATTGGTATTTGTAGTCATCCTAATATTAAGGGGGTTCCAATGGGTACATCAGAGTGTCTTGTGACTTTGTATGCTGACGATCTACTTGTTACCATAACCAATCCCAAAGAGGGTATTCCTAACCTTGTACAGTATTTAAATGCTTTTGGTAAAATTTCTGGCTATACAATAAACTGGTCTAAAAATGAACTTGTTTTTATAGGAACTAATTTAATTTTGAAAAATTGCCCAGTGAATATTGTTCAGAATCACATTACATATTTGGGACTTAAAATTATTCAGAATCCAGAACTGCTGTTTAAAGTAATGTTCTTAGAGGGTATTGACAAATTAAAATGTAATATTGAATATTGGTGGATTCTGCCATTACCCATGATAGGCAGGGTGAATGCCATTAAGATGGTATCACAACCCAAGTTTTTATATCTTTTCAAAATCTGCCTGTACTGATTTCTGCTGAATTTTTTAAGAGGTTAGAGTCAATTATTTTAGAATTTTTCTGGGGTTATAAAAAACAGACTGTCAAAGAAACGTCTTTGTCGGCCTGTTCAGGACGGTGGTTTGGGTCTTCCAATATTTTAACAGTATTATTGGGCAGCTGATGCTAGGGCACTGATATATTGGCACTGGGGTTCTCCAGATCATGAATTGCTGGATTCTGCTCCGCTTTGGCTAAAGATGGAACTTATGTCATTAATGAAACCATATGCCTCACTTTCGTCTTTGCTTTTTACAAATTCTGTTATTGCTTTAAAAGCTGTAAGTCGCAGTTTTGTTGTTAGAAATTCATTGAAGATTCTCAGGCAACTTAAACAAAAATGCAATGTCCCGAATATTTCAATATACAGTGATCCCTCGCTACTTCACGCCTCACCTTTCGCGCCCTCAGTGCATCGCGGATTTTTCAAAAATATTCATCAAAAATTCAAAATTGAGAAAAAATGGCGCGAAAGTTGCCCGGGCACTAGCAGAAGGTAGGGAGACTACATTAGAACATCAGGTATCAACACGGAGAGCCCGCACAACTCAAAATCCACCTCTCTGATTCGCTGGCCAGCATCCCCCCCCTAAGAGATCGCTCCCGACTCTAGATTTTGTTCTCGTGTTGGCTCGGCTCGGGAATCTCGCAAGCTGATTGGCTGAGATGTTTTACCCAGCTTCTCTCCCTGCCAAGCACCCATACCCAGCGAAGGAAAGACCGCATTCATTGTTCTTTATCGCTCGTGTTGCTTAGTCTCACCGTGTGGAACTTTTCGCTGTTCTCTTGTGCCTTTTTGTGCGAAATACGTAGTGCTTGTGACGCCCTTGAAAATGGCTCCTAAACGTCCTCCACCCTCTAAATCTAAAAATAAAAACAACGGCAACAACTCCCCATCACGATGTTCCTTGTGCGCCGAAAACCTCCTGCAGAAGCGTTGGATACTCCTCCTGCTGCCTCTACGCCTCCTCCTGCTGCCTCTACGCCTTCCTGTCGAGCCACTATGCCGCCTCCTGCAGCTTCTCCAGCTCTATCGGAAGCTGCCCTCGACGATCCAGCGCCTCTAGCACCTGACGATGAGGCGTCACCTGAGGAGCAGTAAAGCTCTCATTAACCTGTGCAGTAAATCATCTTCATCTTCTTCACCTCCATCGTACTGCACAGGTGTTTCATCGTCATTTATCAAGATAATCGTCAGTCAAGCGGAGAGGAGCTATTGTCAGAGGTGAGTTACGTATCTTGTTTTAAGAATAAAAGAGTTCTAAAATCATATTTATGTACACTTTATTTACATCTACGTATGTATGTACACTTACACACACACACACACGTATCATATGAGAGAGAGAGAGTGAGAGAATGAATGTACGTATTATTTATATTATACACAAAAAAAATGTATGTAAAAAATGGGGGGTGGTGACGCTACTTCGCGGTTTTTCACTTTTCGCGGTCGGTTCTGGACCCCATTAACCGCGATAAGTGAGGGATCACTGTATACACCATTTTGCCATGATCATTCCTTTGTCCCTGCATTGGTGGACAGTACTTTTGTTACATGATATGTTAAAGGGCTGAAGTGCATTAAGGATTTTTACATTGGTGATAAGTTTTCTTCTTTTGACCAGTTAATCTCAAAATATAATCTACCCCACTGTAACTTTTTCCGTTACATCCGCTGAGGCATTTTGTGAGAGAAAATATTACACAGTTTGAGTCCTCTTGTGAGGGGCATGAGTTGTTGGAATTATTTTCTATTTTGCCGTAAAACAAGAAACTTATAAATAAATTTGTTAAGTATTTTTCTGATGACTTTGCACCTGCTGTCTGTATTAAGAAACAGTGGGAGAAAGAAATGAATAATGTATTGTCCGATAAGGTATGGAAGACTGCACTTCTCTGGATTCATAGATGTTCAGTAAATAGTAGGCATAGGTTAATTCAGTTTAACCCCTTGCACTCTGGTCAATTTCCCTAAAAACGCCAAAAAAACCATAACCAAAGTAAATCAAAAGCTGTTCCTTTGCAGCATCTTCATGGGGTTGGACTCATTTAAAAGAAAACACTTTGAATTTTTTGGCAAAACAGTCATAATCTCTCTAAGTGCTCCGGCCACTGAGTAACAGTCACCTAAACATACTGAACTTGAAGAAAATAAATTTTGCCTGGGTGTTGTTTTGGATACAAATGCTTGCAAATAACACACAGCTGTCAGATACTGGCTGGAAAATGCAACAGAAATGTAGAACCAAGTGTTATCCAGCTGAGGTCAAAATTTAGTAACAATACCACAAAAAATGAATATATTACACAGCTTTTTTCTTAGGTTGTTCCCAGGCGTTTTTGAACTGTGCCAAATTGTGCCAAATGTCACAGTTTGGAAAAACGTCTGTAACTTTTGAATGATTCAATATAGAAGCTTCATCTTGGGCTCTAATGAAAGGTGACACTCAGGGCTGTGTGTGTGTGTGGGGGGGGTTGTTTATTCATTCATGAATGAATGAATGAACAAACAAGCCCCCACACACAAAGAAACATGCCACGTAAAAAATGTGTGGCTTTTTTTTTTACAAGAAAAAATAACCTACAGTGCACTAAAAATTATTCTAAAATATCTGTAATGTAGAGGATAACAACTCCCCCCCCACCCCCGCGACAGAGGACGGACATTGCCCGGTGCGCTGCGGTCATGGTGCGCCGCGGTCTACTACGCACAGTTGGACTAAAATATCTGCAATATATCTGCAATCCGCTACAGAAGAGTTCACAACATGACGGGGGGGCCGTTCGCAACATGACGGACCCGGACTGGAGTGGTCCGGGTACGTCATTTTGCGATAACGCACAGTTGTACTTTACCGATTGGTCAAAAGTCATTTGGATTACAATTTTCAGGGATAAAGAATAATTTAGCTTATAACACTTACCTGTCCACAACAGCAATGTCGCTGGTGAACTTCTCTTCCTCATTGTCAGATGAACATGAAGCTGGTCCGCTTGTTACGGACTCGTGGTTCTGGTCACGCGACCCGGTCAAACCATAATTCCATTATTGCGGTTTTGCGCTTCCATGATTGTGGTTTTGGCGAACGATTTTTCAAAACAAATAAGAACAGTAATAAGAAAAAAAGACTGGCGAACGCCTGTGTGTCACCCAGCCTTACACAAAACAACTTTCGAAGTTCTGTGCTTCAACTGGCTGGCTGTATTCGCAGCCGTTGGTAGGCGGGTCCTTCTTGCTAGGTTTTCAGTCATTGGTTCTTCAAGGTTTCAGAAACCCAATTCAAGGCTCTTATTAGTCAAATGAGAGGTCAATCACATCTAAACCAATCAAAGCACTCCTTTGGCTTTCTGTTCGCGGCTGTGTCTGTAGTGGAAGAACGGAAATGCAGCTTTTTTTTTCAATGCTCTCTAGGACGCAGCGCCCTCGTACGCTCTAGGACGCAGAGACATGTTCGCCCGCGGTACACTGGAGTGCAAGAGGTTAAAGTGACACTGCTTTCACTAGTCTAAGGTCATATTACATAAATTTTATCCTCCAGTGTCTCCAGTCTGTGACAAATGTAAATCAAATGATGTTACGTTGTTGCACTTATTTTGGGATTGTCCATTTATTTTTTCATTTTGGACAAGTATTTTTTTTTGAAGCATATTGCAGGACTTTCACACTGGACAGAGATCTCGCCATACTTGGTTGTTCACTGAACTTTTTAAAGCTACCACGAAATATCCAGATGGCCCTATCGATGGGCATGGTTCTTGCAAAAAAACTAATTCTTAAAAACTGGAAGTCACCAAATGTCCCGAGCTTGAAAAACTGGTTGCAGGAGCTTATTTCAGTCATTCATAAGTAAAAGCTAAGACCAATTACTCACAAAGATCAGTGCAAGTGGGATGAATCCTGGGGCCCTATCTTGCGGATATTGGAATCTGTTTGAATGTTTCTGTATGAAATTAGTATACTGCCTAGTAGTTATTTATTTTATTTTGCTTCAAGCAAATGTGAGAATATGTATTGTATTTAGTAAGTGTTTGTGATATACTGTATATGTATATATATATACACTACCGTTCAAAAGTTTGGGGTCACCTCAGACAATTTTGTGTTTTCCATGAAAAGTCACACTTTTATTTACCCCCATGAGTTGTAAAATGAATAGAAACTATAGTCAAGACATTGACAAGGTTAGAAATAATGATTTGTATTTGAAATAATAATTTTTTCCTTCAAACTTTGCTTTCGTCAAACAATCCTCCATTTGCAGCAATTACAGCATTGCAGACCTAACATGATTGCACAAGGGTTTTCTAATCATTCATTAGCCATCTGACACAATGAGCAAACACACTGTACCATTAGAACACTGGAGTGATAGTTGCTGGAAATGGGCCTCTATACACGTATGTAGATATTGCACCAAAAACCAGACATTTGCATCTACAATAGTCATTTACCACATTAGCAATGTATAGAGTGTATTTCTGATTAGTTTAAAGTTATCTTCATTGAAAAAAGTGCTTTTCTTTCAAAAATAAGGAAATTTCTAAGTGACCCCAAACTTTTGAACGGTAGTGTATATATATATATAACGGTAGTGTATATATATATATATATATATATATATATATATATATATATATATATATATTGTTCATCCTTTGCCTCTATACCAAAGCAAAGTTGGATCATACAGCTGCTGTACGATATATATATATATATATATATAAATATATATATATATTTATATATATATATATGTGTGTGTGTGTGTGTGTGTGTGTGTGTGTGTGTGTGTGTGTGTGTGTGTGTGTGTGTATATATACACTACCGTTCAAAAGTTTGGGGTCACCCAGACAATTATTTTGTGTTTTCCATGAAAAGTCACACTTATTTACCACCATGAGTTGTAAAATGAATAGAAAATATAGTCAAGACATTGACAAAGTTAGAAATAATGATTAGTCTTTGAAATAATCATTTTTTCCTTCAAACTTTGCTTTCGTCAAACAATCCTCCATTTGCAGCAATTACAGCATTGCAGACCTAACATGATTGCACAAGGGTTTTCTAATCATCCATTAGCCTTCTGACGCAATGAACAAACACATTGTACCATTAGAACACTGGAGTGATAGTTGCTGGAAATGGGCCTCTATACCCCTATGTAGATATTGCACCAAAAACCAGACATTTGCAGCTATAATAGTCATTTACCACATTAGCAATGTATAGAATGTATTTCTGATTAGTTTAAAGTTTTCTTCATTGAAAAAAAGTGCTTTTCTTTCAAAAATAAGGAAATTTCTAAGTGACTCCAAACTTTTGAACGGTAGTGTATATATATGCTGTATATATATATATATATATATCGTACAGCAGCTGTATGATCCAACTTTGCTTTGGTATAGAAATAAAAACACAGAATTGCACCTTTCCAGGTACAGCGCATGTCACCGGGGCTGTACCCTGTAAGGTACTAAATTTTACCTTTTACAGGGGGTACTTATTTGTACTCTTTTATCTGGACCTTCAGTGTAAGTTTTTTTTTTTTTTTTTACCTTTGTAGCCTCTGGGCGATCATTGTATCGCTACAGGTACAGTTTGATTCTGTGCTCTTAGTTCTGAGAGTGAAGACTTGAAGAGTAGTAGTGAACACTAGAAATATGTCAGTTATTTAACTCCAGCTATGGATGGCACAGATACACTGCTAGAAAAATTTTAGGTTCCATCCTGGATCCTAATTTTTGGATTGACTGGTGATTCTTTAATGATGAACTGGCAACTTTTGAGTTGGCATGGAGAGATGGAAGGATGTTGATTTTTTGGGCTGAAGGTTGTGGTATGAGGTTGTACTGTGGCGCCTACTTCCAGCGCCACACGACTAGGCTGCCTTTTTGCAACAGCGGATCAATTTCTTCCTATTTCTATTTACTATCTGGCTCTCTTGCTAATCTTTCTGATCCAGTGACACCTTTATTCCATCACAGACACGTAGATCACCCAAATGTCTCCTGAGCCAGCGGACGGAGCCACTGTTTCTTGCAGGAGGCTGTACAATAGAGACCAGCTGTTAGCACTTAACCGGCCCACGATGCTAACGCAAAAACTCGACATAGCGGGACAAATAAGATGGAAACGGTGTGGATGTCGAGCTGGAGTAAGACGGCGGGCAAGGAATATAAGGTACAGACCCGTCCTCCCATCCGTTATTATGAGGAATGTACGATCGCTACTCAATAAGACTGACGAGCTAGCGGCTATCTCCCGCTACGAGAGCGTCTTCAGAGAGAGTAGCTTGATGTTGTTTACTGAGACGTGGCTAACAGAACTAGCAACAGATGCTAACATCGACCTGGAGGGTTTCCACGCAATACGGGCAGACCGGACACCAGACAGTGGGAAGGCAAGGGGCGGGGGAGTGATAATGTATGTCAATAACAGCTGGTGCAGACCGGGACATATCACGGTTAAAGAACAACACTGCAAAAAGACATTGAGTTGCTAGCTGTTAGCATGTTGCCTACCTATCTCCCGAGGGAATACTCACACATGATCTACATTGTTATTTATGCAGATCCGACGACGAACGCTGGGACAGCGCGTGACGTCATTCACTCAGTAACTGGCAGGCTGTTGACAGAACACCCAGATGCTCTTCTCCTCATCTCAGGTGATTTCAACCATATTTCACTGTCCCCCATTCTACCCACGTTCACCCAGTATGTCACATGCCACACTAGAGACAATAAAACACTGG